>CM023200.3:55089317-55273978 GCA_004115045.4 Sinella curviseta | reverse complement strand
TTTATCAAAATAATAACGTGTCACATTTTAAAATAATAATTGTATTTTGAAATAAATATTTCAAGGCGGGCGCTGTTCAGAATGGAGTTCAATCTGTATGTAATTCTTCGAGGTTAGAAAGATCATGTTTGTCATTTTTGTAGGTATATTATGCGTACCACAAGAGACGCTTTTCTCACTTTGTTCAAGTCAAGTAAACCATAATGTAGAATATATATTTGTTGGGTTGATGACCGTGCTATATACCAATACCTTTCTATGTATAAGATGCCATGCTTGTGAAATATTCTCATTTTTATCATTTTATATTTTGACTTACTATGTATTTTTTATCAGTTGACGTGTCATATTCAGTAATATATATTTCTTTCAATGCTAAGGTTATGAGAACCATGAGGTGATGAGTTGGAGGTTATTTGGAGATATTTGTAACAATGTAAGTTGTGGTTTTTCCTCCACATCATCAAACTAACAGTAAATTGTATGTATCAAATTGTATTGCAAGAAAGGACGCTTGGCTAAAAAATACTTATAAAACTAAACGACGCCCTGCGCTCCTTGCCCACTTTTTCTACGACCACAGCCAAGAGACAACCACATATTTTCATTCTGTCTTATCATTCAAGTAATTTTCCTTTGACTAATTAAAGAATTTCAGTAATTATTCTAGTAACTCTGATAGTCTTTCACTGCGCATTATTTTGATCACTCATTAAAATCATCATTAGCAGATCATTCATCAAACCGAGATCACAGTTAAAATTGAAATACAGTTCTAATTCAAAATCATCATTTTTTAATCATCATCATTCTTCATCAGTGTGATTCACTATAAAAATCTGGTCCTTCAGCTATTTCAAACACCCGTCATGAATGGAATTCGTGGAACACAAGATTTTGAAATAAGTAAGCCCATTTGAATTGAGACCGAGACGCTTGTTTTCTTTTATTTAATGGATGTGTAACTTTGTACTTTCCATCGCATTAACACCGTTGACAGGAATAGGTAAAGATTTCTTTGTTGCTTCATCTTGCCCCATTTTTATGAGGCAAGTTATTGTAGTTTTAAATACGGCACCAGGCCGTCTGGTTTGCAGCAGGAAAGCACCGAGGCGGTGCAAAAAGGCCAACGGCCAACATTCTTTCATTAAAAGGCGAGCTTGCATTGCTCATCTTCACTCTTCTTCCATCATCACTCTTGTCGAAAATTTGTAGAGAAAAATATTATGTACTTTTGTGGACGGAGCTACTCCGGATTAATTTTGTCGTTTTAATTATTGGAAAAGTGGTTAATAAATTAATTAATTGTCATTAATTAATTATTGCGTTGTGGATTAACTACGAGCATTTATTTTGGCTAGTTTACTGTGATTTCCTTGAAACAGAAACTGTTAGCCCAGTCATTAGTCGTCAGTCAGTAGTCACTGTCATAAATATCCTGGTTTTTACGAACATTTTATTAGTGGAATCTTCTGAAAAGTAGTTTTTTGATGCTCGGGAAAAGTCTAGTCCGAACAACCGTCGCTACCAAGTGAAAGGAGATTTTATATCTGACTCACCGTTGCAAGTCTCGACCAAAAATGAAATGTGCTTTCAAATTCGAATTGTTTGTTGTCTTGTTTTTCAACTCCAATATTCACAAAACGTGATGTTACGCGATGATAGTGCTGCATGAGAGATGAGATTCTGGCGCAGTCACATACTTTTATGAAAATAAAATGGATCTTGTGACGCCACTATTCGTGCTGTGTGGTTTCACCTATATATGTATATATTCCCTCCCCCTTCGACATTTCGTTGAACTTGAAACCTCGAAAGAAAAATTATTATTCTCCGACTACAAAGTCCACGTTGTCTCTGTATCTTTTCCATTTTCTCCATTCAGCCCATTTCCTTTGTGCTGGCTGTTTTCTCTCTGGAGGAATAAGAAAAATATAGAAAAGTAAAAAAAGCTATTCCTTTTCACTCCCTTTCTTTCTGTTTCGCTGTGGAAGTAGTTGATTTGCCATCGGATTCTCTTTTTTCTCGCCTGTCGGCTTCTCTTTCACAACAATTTTCGACATTTATTTTTCTCTATGAATTGGGAACCATTCTGTGCCGTTGGCAAAGACGCAGAATACGCAGCAGCAGTGCAACAAGCCAAAAAATATCAAAGAGAAAAGACAACGGGGTTAAAAGATGAAGTGGCCGTCTCTCCCTCGAAGATAGGTAGAGATGTCCTTGCGATTCACAGCCTGGCCATACGCGCACAACATCATTGGTAGAGCGGAAGGAAAGTCGTGTTGTGTTTTTGAGCAGGATTATGGAGAGAAATAGACCATTTGGCATTCTGAACGTATTTTTTTTGTAAATATAATAAAAACACAGCATAAAATGGCATAAATGTCCTGATGCTATGCTTAAAATGAAGGAGTGAAAAATGTACATATTCTTTGAATTTATGGCCACCAGTTTAGAAAAGAGAAACAAAAGCCGTGAAAGTGAAAGGAGAAAGAAGGTATTGTTTGAAGTTGTCATTAGGACGTAAGTACACACGTTCGCAATCGACGGCCCTTGTATTCCGATGCCAAAAAAAGGAATATCAGAAGGCGAATAAAAGTAAAATGAAGACAAAAGGATTTTTCCAATAATGTTGTTCCATTTGTGAGAGCAGAAAATGATGATCGTTGTAAAGAACACGAGCAAAGTTTACTGTCTGGCGGAATTGTCATTATGCAGTGATTTTAATAGCAACTTTGGCAGACATTTGGTTGGCAAATCTAGCCCAGGTTTTTGATTAAATGTGTTTCTCAATGTGATGAGCCGGAGTTAATTCAAAAGGAACGTTTTCTGGGGAATGTCGGCACAGCTATCAAGATGACGTTGCATGCTACGTCGACTAATGCCTTCTCTCTCAAACCAATCACCAGTCAGTCGAACGAAGTACAATACTTTAAGAAATAAATGAACTTTCTTATGAAATATATATATATATATCCATTAATGTGGGTCATCTTTCCATTCCTTTGATGATGGTTCGACATATATATCCCAAATCATAACTCGTTCTGTCAGTCATTCGCCAGGTGAGGTGAAAGGAAGAAGTCCTGTTATTGTTGCATGTCTCTACTTTTTGCGGAGAAATGAATGGAAACTGGAAAATGGAGGCCACTTACTTCCAGTCTTTTTCATTCCACAACGTCCATTCCACTTCCATTACACTGTCTCTCTTATTCTTCACGACTGAGACGTTAGGTGGAACGGGAACAGTTGGTCTGTTGTGATTTTCAAGGTTAATCTCTGATAAAATGTGACAGGCCATTGGAATGGATCGGAACAAAGATGTATCGCCAGGGACCTTTGAGCAGCGAAGCCATTCATTTCAATAATAAGATGCTTTTCTAGGGAAAATCAACTACAGGAATGTCAAATGGGTCAAGTGAAGCGAAACCTTTTTCAGATCTCCCTTTCCATAACGTGCCTTCATGGAGCCTTCACTTGTCTCCTTTGTTTTTTGTAATGAAAGTCCGGATCTTTTACGGTTACTCGGGCACAAACGGACAACTTTGTGAAGCCATAATTGGCAGAATGCGTTTTTTGGTCACGTGTTTGCCAAAACCTGGGAAGCTGTCATAACATATCTGCCGCCTCGGTGTCAGCGTTGAAACTGATCTTTCCCGATATTACCTGACGGACAAAAACTATTCGACTGCCTATTATTATAACATTCAGTGAGTTCAGAAATGATCATATTTTGCTGTCTTCCATCATGAGAGTTGACGTTGCGGCTATTGGGAGAAGAGACAACATTCCACGCTTATTGCATTCCTTCCAGCCTGAAACGACAGTGTAGCGGTTGACCTACATTCAAAAACAGGACAAATAATATAACAACTTGTGTGTTATTGGAAAGCATCTACATAGCTATATTGGCACAGTACACAACAGGATATTATGGCAAGCCTTGTTTTCTTTCTCTATTTTTGCAAGAAAAATATTGGCGAAATGTACAAAACTACAAATACAAAATGAATTGCAGAGGAAACAAGCACGAGCCATCTACATTTTTCTGAAAGGTTTTTTTGGCAAGGAATGTGCAAGTACGAGCATTCTTTCCTGCACTTTCATCAACCATGGTCATACCTCCTCCCACTTCCCCCCTTTTGACGCCGAGAAGTAGGGGCGGAGTCCCAACCAAAAAGAACAACATATGTGCATGAAAATATAAGTCACCTCTGCTCAGTTCATATGTTAATACTGGGATTGAGCTATGTGGGGTAATATTTTCGTCAATATTTTTCATACTTTTTTGGAGGGTTACCGATCAATGCACAAGACCTTCAAGAATGGATAATAGATTCCTGATTATGTCTAATGCAGTGCTCTCAAATGCGCTCGAGATGTGACGTTAATATGTTGCTCAAATTATGGGATGGAAATAAACTAATCAAGTGGATAAGAACTGTGAAATTCGGCTGCTTTAAAATGGGAAGTGAGAAAGTCAATGGTGACTACCTAGGTTCAGGTATAGCCAAATTCAAGAAGGAAACATCATGCACGACTGCAACCTTTTCTCCAAATTGACAGAATGTGAGACAAGAAATGGCAAAATTTGCTGTTAAAACTTTTCCGCAACTCTGAAGAAAAAGCTTGTTTGTTTTTGCACTCGGCTAGTTGGTGTTATTGAGGCAGCACGTAAAAAATTACTCGACACGTTCCTTTCTATTTTTACAAAACTTAACCTTTAGCCTAACGAATCGGATGTATGCGAGTGCGAAGTGAGGTGGATGATCAAGTGCCGTGTGCACTTTTCTCCCTTTAAAAATTCATGCTCTGCAGAAAATCCACTGCACGAATTGGAACCTTCGACGTGAGCATCGTCGTGCTCCTTCCTTCAGCTAAACATTGTAAAAGGTCAGTTGGTCGAGCTACTTATCTTCTTTTCGGATTGAGCCCCTTTCAGTCGACTGCTCCACGTTTATTTCAGCTCACTCTTGCTACTTGTGGGCTTGTTTCCTTGTTAGTGGTACACGTGCAGAAATAACGCAGTATCCTTCTTCTTCTGTGCTGATCTTGTAACCTTATTATTAGTATTTTGTCAGTTCACTGGTTCACGTAAAGTTGAGCGTGTAAAAAAAGTAAGAAAATAAGTAGGAAAGAAGAGCAAGCACGCTCTCTGAATCTGAATTCGGGGATACGGCCATAAAGTAAAAAAACATTCATTCAGTCAGTCATACATACACAATTCATTTAAAGGCTCTCTACATAAATACCGAAAAAGTTACAACCTCCTTAATCCCCGGGCAAGGATTCTCTCACATCCGCTTTTCTCTCTCTGCTGAAAGCCAGCAACATAATTATTTTTTGCCTTGCTTTCTTTCCCCGCAAAAAGCCTTTCCGTTGTACATTCTCAAATAAGTTGCTTGCCTTCTCATTTGGAATTAGCTCATAGGTACATGTTATTAACTTGCGTTGCAATGCTATCATCCTATTTCCAGACAATGTTTATAATCTAACAAAATCCGGGTTAAGCTCTCTCCACTTTTCACCAGGAAAAATGCCACCTCAATACATTGCATTCAGAAAGTTGAGAGATAAAACACCCCTCGTCCGTATATTGTACAGGGTCATACTAAAATTTGAATGAAGAGAAAAATATGTCAACATCTCAATCCACAATTCCACACACACACAAGTCGCATTTAGCGGAAATTAACAAGTAGGTAAATGACGACAAGACACATGACATTTTATATTAGCGTTTAGAAAATGGGCAAAGCGACCAAAGCTACCAATATAGTAGATACGACAATAATAAATAATATAGCTTATCCATAATAAAGGAGCTTCTCTGACGAAACTTGTTGTTTATTTTACCGATTGATTAAAACAACAGTGCATTGTGACATTTCAGTAATTAATTACAAGTTCGTAGAAATAAAAACGCACGATGCAACAGCAAATGATTCCCTAACATTGAACATGAAGATTAAAGAAAACAAATCTAATCTTATACAATATACAGATTGCTTTTTATTTACGTGATATAATGTTCAGCCAAGACAGCCAACACACAAAATAATGGAATTGCATTACAAGAATACACAGTCTGTTTTTAAAACTATATCACGCTAAAGTAGATCCAAGTAATTTATAAACTTTCAACTAAGTAGAACTTTGTAGAACTAGAACTACCCTCGAACAAATCGATTTAAATTAACAAAACCAGTCCAAATAACAATTCCAGGTTTGTAATCATATTTAGTAAAACGTATACATCTAACTACAATTTTAAAAAAACTACTGCAGACAATATTATTGCTACCTATAATATTGAATATAAGTATGTAGTTATTACCATAAATAGAAATAGCGATTAAAATCGTAACAGTTTCAAAAATAAAACGAATGCCGAGGACATCTTGACACCCCACACTCCATATATTATGTCAACATAAGTCTAGTCAAATGTTGATACCTAACATAATATCAAGATTAAAGGAACAATAAAAAGATGAAGACAGAATTTGTGAAAACAATTCCATTAAATTAATTACGCGACAAAGCAAAATTTAGTTAATTATTAATTATACCCGATAAGTACATTCAGTTAACATGCACATATGGAAAACAAGAGATTAATTATATTATAATCTATAATCAAGTCAGACGTCAAGTATATTGCGTGATTAGTGCAGTTGGTTTTGGTTTGGAAGAACCCAGGGAAAAGTGCTTTGCGGTAAAATGGCTGGAATCAGGCTCGGGTAGTTTTTCTGATTCTGGGAACTCCCATCGCCAGAAATGTTTGGCACATAAACCGTTACACAGGTCCCAGGCCGCGCTGGTGTCGAAGAAGGTCTTGTTTGCAACGGTGCGTTAGGAATAGCATTGCGGGGCGGGAATGGAATCGGAACCTGCTGCATAAATGGAGCTGTTTGAAGTGGAGGTGACTGCAATTGCTGAACTGGTTGTGACATTTGGGTAGGAAACTGAGGTCGTATCACTGGAATGAATCCTGTTGTCGACTGATGAGAGGCGGGGAGAGTGGCGGCTGAGGAAATGTTGGAATCATCACTAACTTTGAATAACGTGTGAATTTGAGTATTAGAAGTGGAAGGTGTTGTTTCTGGCATTGTGTAACTGTAACCAATGAGTCCATACAACGGAACACAGTTAACTGGAACAACTGGGGTTACAGAGTGGGTCTGCAAAGTAGCGCGATCATGTGAAGCAACGAATTCTTTAACCGGAGGTTCACTCTTATCTTCGTAAAAGTTAACTGGTTGATGATTAATGCTCTCATCTGGTTGAGAAAATGGTTGTTGTGGAGGTTCAGGAAAATAATGAAAAGATCTGAATTCGCTATTACGCTCCACGAATAGTTCGGTATCTGGAATGTATGACCCAACTTCCGGTGCATATGAAGTCACCACTGATTGACATATTCCATTGGGGACCGTTGGATTAAAGTTTTGATGAGGATACTCGTCAATAACTGTGTGCCCATTCGTCAATAAAGATGGCTCTTTGTCGGAGAGGCTGGATTTGAAGGGTATAAACTCCGACGCATTCGGATTGAAGTAAAATGCCTCGTCGTCCTCCTCGCTATTGCCTTCCTGGAAATTGTTCATCTCCTAAATCATTGGAAAGTAAAGGAAGCCCGATATGAGCCCACTATTTCCTACGGACATGACAAATCGCATTAAATAAATAGGATGTATCTGAACACTAACCTGAGATATTACAGACTTTTCACAAGTAAACACTGGTACGACAGCATCTTCATTTGCACTTATGTCACCTCCGTCGCCACTAATATCAATAAACTTCATTGCTCCGTTATCTAAAAAAATGAATGCCAGTGATATTAACTTTACGTAACAGCCAATAGCCAAGCTAAATCGTATATGATCAAATAACCGTTTAAAAAAACTCTAACAACCAATTCAATGCAATAAAATACATGTCAGAAAATGCTTACCTTGGCCCGGTTAGTGTGATTAATTGTAAGTTGCAATGTTGCAAATAACTCCTTCCCGGCTGACAAAAAGCATTTGATTACCTAAAATTATTATTAGATAGACCAATCAGGATCAACTCTCCGGAAAATTGCACGCTTGCGAAGCACCGGTCCCACAATGCAAAATACAAAAAATACTCCTGCACAACTACTTTTGGCTTTTAAACAAAAAAAGTCTAGATTTTGAACCAGCAAACCAAGGTCAATACAAAATTAGTAATAAATTAATTAAAGCACATTAATAATTCTTGCTAATCAACCGACTTTTATGGGAAATGTGAGTGACGTGTGAGGAGTGTGAAATTGACACGTGCATGGAATCAGGTGGAAAGGAACTCATCTCACTGACTGAAATGACAATCGGACAAGGAGAGCAATGCAAGTTGCATGAAGACGTGCATGTGCTGTGGGAAAGCAAATACGACAGCGACGGTGCAGCCGTAATGAATGCAAGTAGAAAAGTAAAGTCAAAGGTATCTCCTTCCGCCAACAACAAATACGGGCGCCAATTTAATTTTTGCGGCGCTTCTTTCACCGCCTTCTCGTGGTTCTTCTTATTCTTCACGCATGGTTTATTGGCACTGTCGCCTTAACCATTCTACTAAAAGTCACTCACTAGCAAGTGCGATCTCTCCTTGCTGATTAGTGACTTACATAATCCATTTTAGTAAAGCATAATATTTGCATGAGCTCAAAATTCAAATGATTTCTTTGGCGTTTTATTGTGGTCCAATTGATTATTCTCTTGCATAATGTATGTGCATCGGTTTAGCCTTTATTTATATGCAAAGCCCTCTTCTCGCACCCTTTCTTCTTCCAGACACTATTAGAGAGATTTAAACATTGTCATTTATACTGTTATTCCTTTTCCTTCCTCCAAATCTGACTTGGAAGCTGGTTATCTCCTCCAAACTCCCTCTCTCTTCCCCCGTGCGTATCTTTTGAGAGAAGAAAGCGACACCGCAGCCGAGCTGTGCAATTTTTCCCTCCTCCTTTTTCTTCTGCATCTCTGCCAGCAGCGTGAGGAAATGAAGAGCAAACATTTGCTCAAAGTTAAATGAACAAGGAATAACTTTTTTTATGAAAAAAGCAAACATAAAAGAGTTGAGCTGATAAAGCTCTGATATTCTTTTGAAAGTGGATCATGATGACGTGATACTAGCAGCATCAGAGAGAAGCCTGGACAAGGAGAATGAATTTCCATTTGGAACATTTTCCATTTCCACCAGCAGCCAAGGTACCTGTCCCCGTCACCAGTACCGTCATTTTTACTTCCATTCTCATGTCCTTCGTCTTACCCGTATTGTCGTCGGAGAAAGTCATAATCATTTCATGCATGATGCATTTTTACTCGTCGTATCTTTCATTTTGAATGACTTTTTTTCCAAAATGCCCCTCTAACAGCCTTCCATTTTCCTGCTGTCCTTTGATGAAGCCTGTACCACTTTCTACTTGTGGTCATTGCAGATTAACTTGTGTGAACGTTTTGCTTTCACTTGTCACAGAGCACGTTTCCTCCTATTGCAAGTTGTTAATGGACTTGCAGTGAAATATGAAAATGCAAACCAATTCCAGTTTCTCCCTTCTTCAGTTTTGGGATTAAAGTGGATGCGCGAGAGGAAATTTGGCTGATTGCTCTTCATGCAATATGTGCCTATTGCAGCGAAATTGGCAATTGTCATAGTCCGAGCATACACGACTTGTGTTCTAGATATATAACGCTATGCCTTACCTATAGATATACCTAGTTGGTAGCGTGCGACTAAAAGTGCAGCAAAAGGACGCGGTGAAATATTTTCGTCTTCCTTCAAAAAATAATATGTAGTTCAGTGATTAACTGGGTTAATGGTGCGCTGTTGCAGAAGAAACAGACAACTTCGGCACAAAGGACACGTTTCATTTAATATAACACGACAACTTTAAAATAATGCTGTATAAGTATAAGTACATACATTTGTTATTCCTTTAATATACCGTGTTCCGTCTGCCCTTCCTCCTCTTTCTCCATTCCCACCATACACACTTTGTCAGCCTGTCATGTTTTTACTAATTTATTGGATTTGTACATTCCAAAAAACTCCAACTCCCTTCAACAACCGAATCATGCACTTACAAAAGCCTCAGTATATTTGAGTTCGGCAAATGGCAAAGAGTGCCATGATGACGGTGACCAATTTTTTATGCGTTTTTAGTCTATATGGTTGAATTGGTACAGCCACCACATTAAAAAACTCTGCCAGTTTTATATTTTAAAAAGACGGAACAGAGTCCCTACTTTTTAAGTAACTCGGCTGCTTGAATTGTGTGTTGCGAAAAAAATTCGCAACTCGGAGAAAGTTTTGTTTTTTTGTGTGAGATAAGTTACAATACAAATGCAGAATAGGATTTTTGCGGATTTTTTTTTTTGTATTTTTATTGTGTTGTGTTGCTTGGCTTTGACTTGTACATGCATTTTACTAAAAGTTGACTACAAACTTTCTCCATAACTTTCACCGTTTTTTATCTCGCTTCCTTTTGTGTCAAACTAGAGGGGACTAGAAGCGAGGACATTCTTTTGAAGGGTATGAAAGGGCTACTTACTCACTAGTCGTCGTCGTCTTACAAAAAGAGTGACTCAACTTGATGAACTACATCTTGCATACTACATGGCTAGTACAAGGGAACGAATCCACGGGGATGTCAAGAATAATTGCCTCCAGAGCAAGCAGCATCTCTCTCTCTCTCTCTCAAGACATACAAGGCACACAATTTTTATTCATTTGGCGCATCTATAGCTTATGTAATTCTTTGATCCTCCCTTTCCTCTGCGTAATAATATTATTATGTAACCTTCACAAAGGAAATGGAGTCGGAGGGAGGAGAAGAAATGGAAACAATTTTTAATCCTCGTTTATCATTGTCATGTTTTTAGACGATTCCGAATGAGCTGGAATATCAAAGAGATCACGTATTGTGTTATAATGATGACGCGGATACATGTTTGTATGACTACGTTTATCTCAGAGATTTCAGACAGTTCATTTTTATATTGCGAAAATCATAACAGGCTTATCCATGTATGGTATGAAAAGATTTTGCGATTGCGAAACGTAAATATAATAAATAGCACAACATGCATAATAAAGTTGACATGTGTACTGGTAATTCTGACGTCCTTATGAAATGGAGATCGAATCTTGGTGTGTATTTTATTTACTTAGGTTATGAAGAAAGAAACGAAAAAATATTATGCCGTAAGAAGGAAATGAAGGAGAAAGTCATGTAAACAATATGTATAATGGCAGGACAAGCTGTATTCTTCCACTTTCCCATGTCATTCAATTCAATTTCATTCCCAGTCGTTCTGGTCAAAATTCATTGACATTAAAAAAAACTTTTGGTTGGCTAGCATAAACCAGTTAGTACAGGGTAGCGGTGTACATGTGAAAATATTGTGTCATTTTTCGCCTTAACTAAATCATAAGTTTTCAAGGTTGCTCGTTCATTTCGTGAATAAAACTGTCGACTGTCATCCCATTTTCTCATTTCACACAAATGCATAATATCACAAATATAGGTTGCGGCAGCGGTTTTTGAAACGCAGGAATAACGAAAGGTGAGACTAGAAAATTAGCTTGCTAGTTCCCTACTTCCAAACTTTATAGAATGTTATTAGATGAGCCGAGAAAATGAAAGTTTTCCTCAACTGGCCCAGTTCAAGAGTTTTTGGCCCAGTTTTCCTTCCTTTTGTCATTTCATTTCTGAGATCATGTATTTCAGTGGGTCCGCCCAGTTGCATTTTGCTTACAGCAAAACAAAACATGAGCAGGAGCAAAAACTGCATTTGTTCTGCAAAAATATACAGTGGATTTTTTGCAACTTGTTTGTTTGTATTTTCATCGAGTATAAAGACGTGTTACACTCAAGGGAATATATCACCAATTAAGTATGTAGTTCAGTTCATAGAGCAATGCGCATTATGCAATGCATAACCATGCACACTTTGTTTATTTTACCCTACTTCCTTATGCTGTTACTGTTTTCTCTCGAAACTAATGTTTCATGCAATTTTTGTTTCAAATCTTATGCTTACGAGTTCCTCTCATTTCCCATTTCATTTCACATTTGTTAAATAAATAGCCTAACCAGACAGAATAGAATATCTATTCACTCGTTTAAACGAGTGAAACAAAGGAGATGTCTAGAATTTTTTATACATTGTGACCAGACGTAAATTAACGCATACAACTTCACAGTCTTGAGTTCGTCCACAAAAAATTCTGCAGCACGCAGAGTACTCCCTGTGGTGAAAGTGAAAATAGAACTGGTTTCTTTTGTCTGAATTATTAACCAAGGGATAGCGCTAAGATTGATTTATAAGGTTTTATAAAGGAAGCGTCAGCACTTTTTTCTACCTCATTGCATTCAAGAAACACCGGCATTACACATGATTGAAGCAACAAATGAGTAGGTAACTTGTATAAATTATGCATCTTTATATCGTAGATTTGTATGAATCACGTAACGTATGTTCCAGGAATTACTTGCAGATATTTACCTTCCACCCTACATGTGCAATGTTCAAGAGGTCGAGACTTTCACTTGACACTTTCAGATGCTGACATTTTGAATTGTCATTTTAGAAAAAATACTTAATCCACTCTAGATTCGTCCGGTCAGAATAAATATTTTGCTATTTAAAGCATGTAGTCTAGTAGATTATACAATCTCGTTACATTTTTCTCCATTCCCACAGATTGATACATTAGACATTAGCATTACACAAGGAATGGATCAGTACTTACTTTCCCCAGCTTATTCTTAGAAGGAGCTTCTCCTGATGTGCCATAAGGACAAAGGCAATGGATCCACAATCGGCTATTTTATTTTTAAAAGAGGCATAGAAACCGTAACTATTTCACCATAGTTCACCGGATCCTAAACGAAAAAGTTGATATTGATAATAAATAAAGTTACAATTAAGAGGTATCCTGGACTCCTTCATTCCATATAAAATTCGGTTTCCTTCCCTCTAGTATCCGCTTCCCACTCATTCCCATTGTACCGCTAATTCGTTATTCTATAGGAAACATCATCTTCCGGAAACAATGATCTATATAAGCTCGACTGCCGAGAACATTTCAATTTAAGAGTATGTACACACATGATCATCTGAATCTGTATCAAGACTAAGTACTGAAATTTGATAATTCTGTCATTTTTCACATTTTATTTCACCCCAATTTATTTCTCCTTCTTGATGACACGTCCATCTTATTTTTATATTCTGCTGACGAGTAGTTCTTCAATGAATGAAATATATAGAGATGTGCATAGTCTCGCTCACTACCGAAGCCAGGTTATTGACCTGCCTTCACAAACATCGGCGAGGGTAAAGAAAGTGCTAAATAAGCACGAAATATGTTCACAGAAATTTTCCAATATATATTGAATCCTTTTTCTATGCATCCCTTTGATCTTGGTTATCAGCATGATTCTCCCATCTATATAGCTATTTACAAAATGGTTTAGTTAGTTACCGTTTTAACTACAGTTTCTTGATCGGTCTACAGTCTCCTTTGCAATGATTGTCGTCTGCTTCCAAATTGAAAATTATAAAATGTGAGCGACGTCCTCACGATGAGACATACATACATATTTTCAAAATTATCATACTAATAATTTCAATTAATATTTTACTAGAATTACTGACCATGGGTAAAAATGGGAGTATATTTACTTCAACTGATTGTGTATGCATGAAAGTCTGGAGGCGAACGATAATGTGTTCAGACTTTTAAACAACTTCTACTGGTTGCACAAATCTTTAGTTAGTTTGGTTTTGGTACTGACGTGAAAACTATGATTTGGGTGTCTTTACATAACCTTGGGAATCGGAATATGAGCGTTATTTATGATTCACATATTGGAGAAAGTTTCGGCTACAATGAACTGCGAAAGTAGGTCTTTGGCAGAACTCAATTTGAACATGTGGTTTTCTAATGTTTTATGT
This sequence comes from Sinella curviseta, assembly GCA_004115045.4. Taxonomy (NCBI): domain Eukaryota; kingdom Metazoa; phylum Arthropoda; class Collembola; order Entomobryomorpha; family Entomobryidae; genus Sinella; species Sinella curviseta. The sequence continues at coordinate 55,259,987 of CM023200.3, read as the reverse complement.
TGAACTGGGAAAATGTCCAAGTCTGCTTTGTTTAGTCAGTTAAAGCAAGTGTGAAGTTCGTAAAAGCATCGTGTTTGTTGAAAGACAACGAAATATACATTAATGACTGAGTGATTTCAAAAATGAAATTACGCAATTCTTTCCTAAAACATGTTATCTGTGAGCATAGGTAGTTCCTCTTTGAAATTTTATAAAGTTACGTTAGTGTATAGAATCTTTTTTTAATTTTCAGAGAAAAATGACGAGGACGAAGATGTAAAGAATATAAAACAGAAATCAGCATACATGTAAGAATTACGAAGTAGTTGCTTTTATTTAAACCGTAAGCATTGAAAATGTAGACTCACATAAATAACCTTCTTTGAATATTTGGTTGCTGACTGTGTGCCGTGGCACAGGAAAAAACTTTTACCACTACAACTCCTACATTCTATTCTGCCATTCTACATTATGCATGCGGCATTATTGTAAAAAATTTTTTGCAGTAAACAAGAATATGTGTTGTTTTAGTCGTCCAGTTGCAGTAGCGCAAGTCCTGATGATGAGCCCATTGACCTATATCACTTTATGGTTGTGTTCCTTGCTAAATTGTAAAGCTGTTATAAAGGAGACAGTCGCCAGCATCCATGCGACTACAAAACATGCAGACAATGAGACGTCGGTGGTCGCCACTCAAGTAGCATACTTGACTTTTTATACAGCCTAACGACGACTACAAACAGAGCATCAAGTTGGTCGTATCCATCCATCCAGACAGTACAAATATATGGAGTGAACCGTTACACAGCGTTCCCACTCAACACACTACACAATCAACTTGTTCGTCTTTAGTAAGGCGAGATGGGAGAATAAAAAGGGAACATGTCTTATTTACGCCACATTATGCTCACTCGTGTTAGTTCTCTTATATATACAAATTGTGTACATGTAAACAAGTTAATAAACTCAGTATTTATTCGGGCAAGTCTTGTATGTGTGTATCCGGTAAAAAACAAACTCTCTTGGTTGGTAATTGCGGGATATTTCCTTCATCAGTCCTACTTTTAAATGCTGACTTTCCTAGAAATCGGCTGACTTCTGTATTCATTATAGAGAAAAGACAAAACAAAGAAAGTGGAAACAAAACTGTTTCCAACACGGGAGATTTCAACTGTTGTCTAAGAAACATGATTACTATTATAAATTAGGAATCGCTGAATATTTTAAAAAGAAGAATTTTTTAAAGGGAGCATGGGCCTCTATAGAATCTTTTATGCGCTGTTACCAAATGATTTCTTTTATACATTTGTGGTTCAATGTGCACCAGTACAAAGTAAAGGAAAAGTTGTGCTGACGTGGGGACTTTTTATGAACGTTGTTGCAGCTCTTTGTAAGACATATTTAGTGGCTTTGTTCAAAGTCAAAGCTTAACACTTTGTTGCGAGTTTATACTTGAGTAGGTGTAGAGTTTTCTCGTAGACAAGCAGCTTTTCATAAGATTTTCACGGTGAATACTGCAATTTGTGTATATTGTAAAACAGGAGCAAATTTGATCATTACTTCGTCGTAGCCACTTCCAGCAATCATCATATTTGTGTGGGTAGGAAGGGAGCTTCGGTTCTTTGCTTTTGAAAGGAGTGAGTTTCAAGTGGTCACCAGAGCGCCCTGCGTCAGCAAAGAGTCCAAGGACAAGATACTATACATATACATATTACGTCATATACCAGCACAACTACAAATGCTCCAAAATATTCACGCACCCATCACTTTCACCACTGCAAATAATATTTTACTTAGCTGCTTAACAGCACTCTGAGTGAATCTATACATTTCGATGGGACTCTGAATTGGCTCTTTTCTCAACTGATCAAACTACAAATTTCCCCGATATGTCCTTATATACACACACATGCATGAAACGATGTCAAGTTGTGTGCCAATGAAATCGCCCTCCAGCATCGGGGAAAACCCTAGAGGGATCTATTTCCATCTGCAATACTTGACTGTAAGTGTTTATTCCATGATAGAAGCAATGAATCGAAGGTCACCGCATGTATTCAGTTGCAAATTCTTGCAAGGGCGTAGCCAGGATGGGGCGCAGGGTGGGGCAGGGTAATACCCGTAATGTATTAGCTTGCCCCTCCCCTCTAATCTACGTAATGTTGAAAGTCCGACTCCAGGGGGGGGGCATTTGCCCCCTCTGCCCCCCCCTGGCTACGCCCTTGAATTCTTGTCTCTCGCTTGCACTTTATTTTTTTCCAAAATTGCTGCACAAGTAGCCGAATCCATAATGTATACGCATACAAAAGTCGACGGTGGAGGAGATACCTATGCATGGCGACTAGATCTTTCCATCTTACATGTGTACATAAAACAGTGCAATTTTATCACAAACAAAAAAACGCAGTGGAGTCTATCTGACTGGGAAAGGCGAGAGTACGACACGTCTCGTAACAATAAATCGCGTCAGAAAGATGCCATGGCTTAAAAATGGGTCTTTTCACTCTGCCACCACCATTTCTCTTTGTTTCATTTCTACTCCACGTACATACAAACACTTATAAAGAAAAGGAAAATAAAATATACAAATAGTGTACCCATAACTGCATATATATTTACACACACTTTTTTAGTACAATTTCCTAACATGATCATGCTTTTTCCCTACATCATCATGAGTAATGTCCCTTATTTTCTACTCTCTCTCTCGGCTATTTCCTAAACTGGCGCAAACACAAAAATGTGAAGCTATTATATTTCTTGTTAGTCAGTAGTCAGTATTTCTTGTTAGTAGTGTAGTAAGTCTCGGAACATTGCTCTGTTTGCATATCCTCCTTGTACATTGTCAGGCTGCTCTGTCTACTCTGTCGTTATAAATTCCTTTCTTATTTTTCCTAGACGTGTTTCCCCATTGGCTGGAGGAACTGAAAAATATGGGACAGAAATGTCAGACATTCTGTGTAAGCAGTGGTTCTAGGAAAACACGCAAGTTCACGTTTTTTATAATGATACATGACAAAATAAGGCAATCAAACAAGAGCATATTACCACATTATGCTTTCAAGTTTAAAGTTAACAATGCAGAAGGAAAAGTAGGAAAGAAAGTTAGCGTCTAATGATGCTACAGTACGAACATAACGTACACGCAATGATGAAACAGCAAAGTACTTTTTTGCTGTGTACATTTGCCAAGAAGAAGGTTCTTTTCGTCGACCTACATACCAAATCCATAAATGCGGTTAGCACTGGCAGCCACATCAAATCAAACATTCAAATTCCACAAGTTATTTCGGCCCCTATGATTACACTCATCTTACGTAACGTATGTCCCTTAAGGCGCACCCATACCCTTGATAACTATAAGAAACAGAACGATAAAGCGAGTAAAACTTTTTTAACTTTTCTTGTTTTGTTGGCTTATCCACCCGTCGCGTACTCCTCTGCTCCTCCAACTCAGCAACACTAACTTTCTCATGTTCACTACATTGTACAAAACACTCAAAAATAAATAAGTGGAAATTTTTAGGAGTAACTTTGGAGGAATTTCTAGTTTTTAAAAACGGGCCATGTATAGAAGGAAACCCATGTATTCCATGTGTATTAAAGAGATACATTTACGTTACCCATCCATGTACATGTTTGGTGGTAACTATATACATATAACAAGTAGTAATTATATTACAGTTGATGCCGTTTTTAGGGAATATACCGAATTTACTTTAAACCAAAGTAGATCAACATGGGAAAGAATACTTATCTAGACAAACATGATCAACGTATTTCGATCCCCCTTGAGGTGGCATTAAATACAGAACTAGTAAGGTGTAAACCTTGAATACATAACTACCGGAAGTGCGATGTATGCCCAATTGACAACCCAAATGCACATTTGACCTATTTCAATATGACTTATAAGCTCAAATTGAAACTCTCATTGGATTTGCACAATAACCAAATTTTCAGGTCGGAGACCCCTCCCCCTTCAAGACGCCACCCTGGCGACAGGGGAGTGATTTGACCCATAGTGCTTTGACAAAAAATGATCGTCTTGAATCCCTCTATCCACTCATACAATAAAAATTTTTGACATTTTTGTTACCCCCACCACCCCAAAGACGTCGACCCCCCTACTTCCGGTCAATTATAAGCTACATGGCTGAAAATCAATAGGGAACGTGGCCTTGGGCCAAGGTAACTCAATGCCAAATTTGAGTCAAATCGGTCAACGTGGAGGGAAGTTAGAGTGTTTACGGACAGACAGACGGACAGACAGACAAACAGATCAATCGCTATAATTACCTTTCAAGCATTTCATGCTTCCGGTAGTTAATAACTTATCAATAACTGTACGATTTCCCATAGTTAAGATTCGTAATATTTACATACCTATTAAGAAACGCCGATTTCAGTCTATATCATGTCTACTTTAATATCATGTTTTCCAAATAGTTAATAGAAAAAATAGAAATTAAATTAAAAAGTCAGTTATAATTGTATTTGAAACTCTTTCCGCGTTTCCAGTTTACTTAATGTTGTTACGCAACATCATGGAACTATATGAGAAAATACTGCCATATTGGTAAATTACACTGTGTACAAGGGAACCTTTGTTAATGTATAAACGTTGCGTTGAAGGGTTTGCTATCTATATTTTACACGATTACTTTAATTTAAAAATTGTAATATTGTACAGTTAAGCATAGCAGGAAAGTAATCCGACAAGCACATTTTTTGACAACATACGACTGGGTCCGTAATAGAGAGTGAGTGCAATGCAGGAATAAGTGTGATTACACAAAGAGAGCAACTTTATATTCATCTTCCTTATCCTCTCTTCCACAATATCAGCCAGAATAATATGTTGCTCCTTCCTTTAAAATGGCTTTCCACTTCACATGATCCTTTGCTCTGTTTAAAGAAAAGCAGTACAAAGGATGAGCAACATGCTTAAAGTGATAGTGAGCTATTTAGCTTTATTGTTTACTTTTGGTGAAAATATAAAAGAAAAGAAGAAAAAACGGAGAAGAGAATAAAGGATATTTTAAAAGTTGGTAAGCCTGAGAGACGGGCGAGCTTAGATACACTACACGCATGCCTATAATATTATAGCGGATTTGAAGAATAGTCAAGTGTTGTAGATATACATTTTCTTTCAGTCACTTGAAAGAAGAGTAGAGGAAAAGGCTCAAGACAATTTGCAACGATTTCCCTTCTGTGACAGTTTTACTTAACCAGCTTCACTCTTCGTATATTTATTCGCAGCCGCTTGCTCTACTCCCTCCAGTCACTTTTTTCTCCTTCCACCACTATTAAAAATCTCGTGATATATAAACCATGTCGTAGTATATATGAAAACATTATGCTAAAATAGTAATGATATAAAAAAGTACATGGTATTTGTAGGGGAGGGTCTACATGCACTGCCTGTAAAGTTGATCATGAAGAAGGGTTGTAGGAAATGCGGATAATGTGTAAGAAGAAAGGGATCTTTTTGCGGAGGTTTGTCAGTGGAACGTTTTTTCTTAGTTCCTCCCTTTTGGTGTGCATATTCCTGACTGGGTTTTAGATGATACGTGTTTTATCTACATATTTCCAAAGTATTAATCCTCCCAACACCCACTGAATATTTAGCAATGACCCATATATAACCATGTTTTACTTTAATCTCATCTAATTTTAGCTGATATAAATAAATTGGCCAGACTAGATACCTTTAGACATCCACTCAAAACTGGAGTAATTCATAACTCCATAAACCCTAATACATTGCATTGCACTAATTGTAGTATAATTCTAATGAAATTAGCGCTTATGTAGTTGTAGTTAAGTAACTCCCACACAGAGAAATCTACTAAATTTCTCACTGGACTGGAAAGCAGGTCGGTGTCGGTGTGTGCGGGGTTTCCACAGAACTGAATAAACATAAATAAATACAATATCAATATCAACTGCTGATTTGGGATAATCACTGTTATAATCAATTATAAAAATTGCGATAAAGTGCACGTTTACAGCTACCTAAGCATTATCAAATTCGTGAATATAAATAGAGCGGAATTTTTATCTGACGTTGGCATGAGCTATCATCATTTTTTCCTTATTCTTGTGATGTGATCATTTGTTCACACAACGAAATTGTCAACGCTGCACTTTGTTTAATTCCCAATTCCCATGCAGCTCACTCATGTGTTTATCATGGCAATTTGCAATGATTTTTTTCTTTTATTGATAATTTGATGCTTTTCATTACGATCGTTTACTAGTTTTTATTTTCCTAATATGAAATTTCACTCAACTATGCTATTTTCGTTTTTATGTAGTCATATGCAGTCCAAATATGACCTAGTTTACTTTCAATCCAGAGTTGCCTTGTAGGTCACCTATTTTCTCGACAAGTTGGACATAAAATATTTCCCTTAGATATAGAAATTCTCATGTTGCACCGAAACAATTTTTAAGTCATTTTCTGGAGAGTTTTCTGTTCTGTCTTGAAGTAATAATCGAGCGAGACACGAACACTGTACTTAATAACACGCAATAATAGCTGTGCTCATTACTGCTTCTTGTTCTTCATTCCACGAAATTTATGATTTTTCTCAGAAAGATGGAGCGTTATGTATTACGAAAGGAAAGTTTTAAACGACCTTTTCAACATGACACTTTTGATGGATTAAGATCATTTTGAGTTTTCGAATGTGCAGCAGGATTACAGAGAAAACTTGAAAATGAAAGCTAACTTTTTCTTATTTCTTGGCTAAGTAGTCTCTCAAGTGGACTTTTGTCTTTACACTACATATTTGGGAAAATAAACGTCAAATGCTTCTAATGAACAGAGAGAAGTAAAAGTGGTAAATGACGGGATGAAGATGGAAGGGGTTTCCCCAATTCCCTATTTCGCAGCTGGCAGCACAACAGTAAAAGTACAAGTTGTACGAAAGTTTTGCTTATAAAAGTTGTGCTGCTGTATGTGCCCGTGAATCTTCTCTTGTCCCTTAACTAGCTCATATTTTAAAATTCCGGCTTCCTGTTGCACATTCCCTCTGATATCAATGAAATTGGACTTAACTTTCCGGATGGATTAGCAGAGTCTCGTTGAAAGCTAAAAATTTTCTGTTTTCTTCGCGAAATATTAATGGAAAGTATTGTACTTCTTCCAACTTCCAGTTATTGCATCACTTTTATACGGATTCTGCGGTCGTACTCCATACGTGTCCATACGTCTGGAGATAAATAAATCTTCAAAATATTAGTGTATTTAATTATTAAAGGAAACGGAGAAGGGGAAACGACCGCACTGTTTCTTTTCCAAGTAAAATGAAAGGATAAATGATCATTTCATAGAATTAACCTGCTTCAAATGTCCGCTCCATAACCCCAATGTTAACATCCGTTTTCCGAAATGCGTAGTATATTATGCATGATCTGCGTCTTGAACTACTAAAGAATTTATTTGTTGTTCCCACACCTCAACGTTGCTTCTTTATTCAAAAGAATTGGGAGCGCTCTGCTGGAGGCTACTACCATTCTTTGACCAATTTGTTGTTTTACACTTTCTTTTGTTTTGTGTTACGTACAAAAGGCGTTTAATTTGAAACTCGACTCCCACACCCGTAATATTATCGCATTTCACGTTCTCATCATTTTATTTTTGGATGACGACACCACCACCATGCACCAGGAGTAGTCAAACCATAAATTTCTCTTGCTGATCTTCTCCGGTGACTTGTAAGCTGACATGAGAAATGAGGATGCGCCAACGTGTGAAGAATATTTCTGCATTGAAATACAATAGACTATCAGGTTCTGCTATAGAGTATAACGGAGAGGTGTACGGACTACAGACACATTAGGAATACAGAGTTTCACTGCTTTCTCCACTGGGATACATCATCTTTCTTTAAGCTACTCTACCTTTCTCCGGCAAACAAAGCCGCAACAACATCCAGTCCAGCAACACCTCCACTTTTTCCACCTACGGAAAAATACTTCTTTTTGCTAACAAGTTATTATTGTTATGATATTATTATTTTTACAGTAGTAGCTTCACTGCTCTACTTTTTGATACACATTTTTCCGCCGTGATGATCTACTACTTCCAGGGCTCGCCACTTTTCTGATGATGACGACGCGATAGCGAATAGAGGAAACTGTGGGGCTAGTTTTACATGAATCTAAGGGAGAGAGTATAGCGTCAGCGTGTGATGTTTGTCTGGAAATTCCCAATTCCCTGAATGAAATCCAAGAGAGAAAGTAACTGGAAAGTGGATACATCTGAGGCTGCTAGCATGCAGCCACTCCCCCCCCCCCCGTTTGAGTAATAGATAGAAACAAATCTGTGTCTGCAGAAAGAAATGAAATGGCTACATATATTCCTAGTCGCATTTTCTGTTCTTGTGTTCGTGAATGGACCCTCGGTTGTTACCCCAGTTGGAGCAGATAGTGAGAAGGAAATGGAAGCCAGAGGGGCAATACACAGCGAAAGTGAAAAACGAACGGTGGATGGAACAATAGCAGCATCAAAATCATCACTATGATTAGGTTGCTGCTCGTATTATTGTTGCGTAATGCGATAATATTATTGTGTTATATGATGATTATTACAACGGAATGAGTATCTTTTAACGTAAAATTGTCTTGTCCCTGCAATAGTGTGTGCCGACGACCAAAAAATTGAACCTTTTATATACAAACGTGGTCCTAGAGCGGGTAGGTTTTCATTTAATAGCGTTGTTTTGGAAGTAGGAAATGGAATGACTGAAAAAAATATAAGCTTTTCTGGATCTCGGGAAAATCCAATGAGCACAGGGCATCTGACCTCGTGACCCCACTATTTGTCTAGGCTCCCACAAGGTAAACTCCAACCCGGGAGAAATAGTGTATTGTAATTTTAATCCCTGGAAATCAAAGCCTCCCCGAAAGACAGAAAACAACAACTTTCTTGTGAGTTGCTTTTCTACAGTTCCTCGAGGCACGTGTAACTTTGTAGATTGGATCCACTGCTCTGTCACACGTGCATTACACTAAGCATTCTGTAAAGCGTCTAATTTTGAAAGAGTGAAATGGAGAAAATAATGTCATTGGATTTCGCTTTCAGTTTAAGTTGCTTCAATCAACTTGAACTTAAACAATTGAACAAAGTCCCCATCACCCATGATCATCAACGGCATTTACTGATGATGATGTGGCTTTAACAAATGTGATCCATGGCGTATTCGTGCGTGTATACGATCAACGAGGTCCTTACACTCACAACAAACGATTCCTCTAATCGTAATCTTCGCCTTTCCTTCCAATCAACTTTCGCTGATGCTGCCTTCCGGAGACTGCATTTCGGTGGAGTGTAAAGGACTAAAAGACATGTAATTAAAAATTAGGACAGTTTTGCAGAAAGTACAGCTTCAGCCTAGAATTCTGTACAGTAAAAACACAGATGAGTGTGCTGAATTTTATTTTTATGGCTCGACAATTTCTCATAATGACGATGATGAGCTCTTTCATTCTCTCTCTCCACACGTGCAAACAGACTCCATTCCGCGCAAAATGTATTAAGCTGTTTGCAAATATCAATTCAGCTATCCCGTCTCTTATTTCGCGGAGAATCAAATGCTTTCCTAGAAAAAATCAGCAATAATAAAGTGTAAGTTTCACTTTTTCTCGCGCAAACTTTCTCTTAACGACATCTTTTCATTCGTTCATGAAAGTGGGAAATGTTAGTATTTACATTACACACACAAAAAATTGCCAACTTCAAGTAACTTTTATTAGCTGGCACTAATAAATAAGCCCAGAGTAGTCCTACCATACATACACGGATGAAATATGTATATATTATGTGAAAGTTATACTAACAGCTATATACACCAGCCTGTACTGTAAAACTTGTGTCTTACTGTGGACGACTGTTTAAGCTTTATATTTTTACAACTTTTAAGCAGGATTAAGTTGCAGGCATGTATGTGTGTATATTTTTTGAGATTTTTGTTTGGTTGGAAAAAGTGAAACCGACGTTTTTAATGAAGCAAGACAAGAGAGGCTTCTATGTGTGTAAGTTGAAATTGTACAAACATTGACTACATAATGGAGAGTCTCTGGCCTCCCAAAAACTTTTAAAACGAAAAAACTTTCTTTTTACAAGTCTCACTTTAAAAATTCGCTAAATTCATCATGAAATGAAACCACGCCCAGGCATGAGTAAGTACGAAAAGTAGACATTAACAACTAGCAACCAGAATAAAACTTGAAAGATAAGTGGCAGGAACAGATTACTTGGTTCCATTTCTTGCTCGTGTTATTTAATTCTTTAGAAAAAAATCTCTTAATTACACTGCCATACATTCAATTTACATAACATACGGAACAGTTAGAAACAACGGGATTGTTCTTGGAAATGGTGACGGTGAGTGGTGAACTCCACTCCCATTTATTACTTCATTTTTCACATACGAGGAAATGCAAAGCCTGTGGAAAGACTACGACCCACCTGCTACCTTCTTCATGTCAATGTACTCTCATACGAAATGTAACCCTTTTACGTTATTCCATGTGTGTAATTTACATTCACGTTGCCTAAGACGATCATGGTAACTGAACCCTATCGTCCGGATTTTACTGCCAACTCAAAAGATAACATATTGTGTCATTATAGGGCTTCAAAATGTTTCTTATAATTAACTTTAATTATATTAAATCAGCGGGAAAACCGCTTGTGTGATATTGAAAAATCATATAATTTAACATTTAAACGCACTTTTTATATTTTGCCTCTCGCAACGGAAGTACGATGGATACTGCCAACCTACAGATAATGAGGCGATCAAAGTATTCCTAATGCACTGTCAATACCTTTCAGCTCGAGGAATGCATACTATTATTAAAGAGAGCAATTAATGACGCATCACTGGACTATATTCCAATATGGCTATTAGGATTAGTTGTGTCCTGCTAACCTTCATGGATTAACGAGAAATGAGGATGTCCGTGCATGCTTTTGAAGGGCTTTGATCTTCACAAATCAATTCACAAAGCAACGTACACAGAATTCTGGATGATAAACACGATTTCCACTGATCATAGGTTTGCTAAGTAAATAGCAAAAACAGTTGGCACTATTGACGTCATTGGTACCCTGTTTCATTATGCTGTACTCGTTGTCTAAGGACACCATTATACAGTAAATGTACAAGGTTCCCGGATATTAGGCTACTGCTAGTTAATTAACTGTCCATCTATCTCATATTTACTACCAAGTTAGAATAAAGTTTTTCTTTCTTTTCAAATATACGTTACAACTGAAAATTGCGTATTTTTTCTTCAATTCCGCCAACCTTCAACTGTACGACACATGGCACGAGTCTGTTTCCTGCTTTCTCCGTTATTTCTGTCGCTTCATGTGTTCTGTAATCATGACTTTTATCTTCTCACATTTTTCATATTTTTTTTCGGATCAGCATCATGACATGAGACACCGCACAAAAATTTGATATTGTTTTGTTCGCAATAACATTACTAGCATTCTCCAGACAAAAATATCATCTCACAAAAAAGTAAATCCTTTCTAACAAAAAGTAAATCTCTCAAATTCTCTTAAAAGAGTATATACCAACCAACGCAAACATAGATTTTTACTTGGCGGAGTGTGCTCAAAATGGAAAAGGCTGTACGAACTACGAACACACACAAGTAGTCCAAAGAAAATCCCAATCCATTCGCCATTCCTTTATTTTCTCCAAAATCCTTTCTCTTTCCTTTCCCTTATTTCTGTTTCCTCCGAATTTACAAAATAATATCCAATTCTGCGATAGCATTTCTTCTATTTTCTTTTCCTATGAATATTTCTGGAATAGTATACACGATACAGAACTGTTGTACAAATATGACGTAGTCGCCGTGTAGTATTCGTGTGGGGAATGCTGAAAATAGTGCCACCAAGAAAGCATATATCCTTTTTTGTACAACTGCCAGAGCATCAACTTTTCTCCTTGAATGATTTCACCATAAAATATACAATAATAATAATGCAATGCATTGGAATACATTGGAATTTGAACAACCACCACCAACGATGACCATCATAATAATAACCATGGTCGTCAGACGTGGACCTATCCAGCACTCCAGTCCAAGGACAATAAATAGCTCATTCCTCCTCATAGTAGTTTCTATTAGTCCTCCGCATACAATATCCATATACACTATTACACCGAGACGAATCCACAATTGGAAATGTGCCATAAATCAGAGCGAAATTTTTACCATTACATATTTATTAAGATATCTTAAAATTCATAGTCTGCAAGTTTTAACTTTACAATTCAACAAAAATTGATACAATGAAGTATCGTGACGCCTAGGCCAACTCCATAAGGGAACGCCCACAAGTATGACCTCCTATATACCGTAGAGATTAATTTATTAGCCTAAAACCATCCATCACAACCAAACGAATTTTTTTTGAAAGTGGTCCACTAGATACTTAAATAAATTCTCCAAAAATTTTGTAGTACTGCGGTCTACGAATCGAACAACTCTCCGACCATGTCTGATCACAATCTTGAGTGTTTTTTATGTTATGCATTGATTCAGATTTAAATCGGACACTAATTGAATATAATTAATAATGGAATATTGTTACTCATAAATTATGAGTCATAATTCTTATTTACATTTTGAACTCATTCATTTGCCTTACTTTGAATATTTTCGTCTCTATTGTGTCTGATGACGTATAATGTTAACTAATCTTCACATGATTCCCTAAATTACGGGGTTTGTGATGTACACTGTCGATAAATCACTGTACAGGGGTTTGTGATGTAAACTGTACAGGAATCGATAAATTAATGTATTACTGCCCTCGCATACGAAGCTGATGCTAGAAGCCGGTTTTGCCGGGCACTAGCTTCTTATTATAACTTGTGCATGCAATCGCTCTCGGCTGTTGTTGTGTTGCTCATAGAAGGACGGCCAAGTTGGAGGCAAAGGCAGAATATTTTCAGGACAAAGGTCACATTATTTTGTATATATATATATATCATTTCAGAGTGTAGGAGAATGGCTGGATGATGAAACGTCTCATTGATACATTCTGAAACGGAACAAGGGAACGAGAAACGTAGAAGGTATTTGTTTTGCCGTTGGGATACAAAGCGATGTAGATAGACAATGTTAGCTAGCCCATGGCCAAAAATGTAATAACAAGCGCATAGATTCGTAAAAAATGGAGGAAACTCCTTTTTACTTCCTTTTTTACTCTTTGTGACTGCTACTGCCGCTCAGGCATGCATGAATGTATATTCCGGTGGTTTCTTTCTGTGGCTGTGTCGGTGAAAATAAAAAAAGCACCAAGAAACTTTCACCTTCTCATTCGTAAAGCGAGAGAGAGCAGAGTAATTTTCTTGATCCCCTTTTCTGACTGTATGTGGTCGTACTCCATACCATCGGTCGACTCCTCTCACTTTTGCTTCTCGTTTTTTTGATATATCACGCTGATATGATGCTTTGTTTCTTCTGGAGAAAATTACTGAGAATAGGGACGAATCCCTTAACTAATCTACGCACAAAGGCAGTAAGTACATAAAATCCGAGTAGAGAATGAACGCTCTATAGCTTGGAGGCGACTCTTGCCCTTTTCAGTTCCTGAGCGTTTGTTCCCACTCCTTCTACTTATGATATGTGTATATGTATATGCGGCGAGTTCCTTTCGAATTATTATTGCTTTCTGTAGAAATTGGCCCTTGAGAGAGAGAGAGAAGGAAAGGAAGAGAAGTGAAAAGAAAAGAGTCACATTTTCTCCTTTTTGGCAGCTGAAATAATAATAAAATACAATGAAATAGAAATAGGAGATGTACATTAGGGATATTGCACCGAATCCCGAGCTAGTCATTCACCTAACAGTCAAGATTCGTGGTCAAAATTCACAAAAGCTCAGAGATAACATATACAGGTGATAGCAGAAGAAAAAGCTCTACGGGCTTCTTGTCTCTAAAGAAAAAACTGTGCTCGTAAGAGGAATCCTTTCCCCTACAAACACAAAATGATTGTTCATTTTGGACCAAACACAGGGGCGGCATCATCATTTGCGTTTTCAATTTTGACAGCCTGCGGTTTCTTGTGTATTATGCAATGCAGCTTATTCAAACTACCTATCGGGGGGGCCTTTGTGAAATTTTCTCTCCGTGTGTTCCTAAATGAAACTGAAAATGCCCACGTAACCAGTCTGACCTTTCTCATTGAGAATTCATATTGCGGGAAGAATGGAGGTATGGATATAGAAAGTATGTTTATTAAGTGGCGGAGCCGCTTTATAAGATAGAGATGTCCGTCCGTCCGTCCGTCTGTGCGCGCTCTAACTCAAAAACGGTTTGACTTTTTTGAAATCTGTTTTCGGCAATCGATAACTGGTCACCTGAGAAGGGCCCAGCGTGATTTTGAAATACGTAGGTCAATTGGAACCGTTAGAAACCGTTACGAGGTCAAATTTTTTAAATGGTAACACATGGCAAGTGGCATAGCATTCAACTCGTCTATGACCATAGCACATAGATATGAGGCCATTTCGAGGTTGACGGTTACTGTTTAACGGTTACAGCGATTTCAAATAATCTTACACCTTATGCTCTCCTGCTCAAGTGGTTTGGAATTTTCCACTTCTGTTTTCGGCAAACGACTTGTCATCACATGGGCTTTACCTGACATGCTCACCAGCTGCAAAGGTCAACGGCAACGGTTAGAAACCGTTAAGAGGTCAACATGTTTAAATGACAACATATGGCAAGTGACATATCATTCGACTCGTCTATCAACATAATACACAGATCTACGGTCATTTTGAAGGTGACGGTTACGGTTTAACGGTTACGGTGTAACGGTTACGACGATTTTAAATGGTCCTGTTTAAATTGTCTTGAATTTTGGACTTCAGTTTTCGATAAACGGCTTGTCACAACAAGCGTTTTATGTGCGAAGCTTGAGAGCCATAACGGCCAACGGTAACCGTTAGAAACCGTTACGATTTCGAAATTTTCAAAGTCAATTAGGGCAAGTGGCATATCATTCGACTCCCCTGAGTGTTCGTTATGTAAATCCGAAGGCATTTTAATCGTAACGGTTACCGTTTAACGGTAATACCTGATTATTGGTTTTTATGTTCTAACTTGATAATGGATTGGAGTATTATGCATTCTGTTTTTAACAAACGATTCTTTATATTGGTACTTAGTGGTCTATTTTGAAAGAGGCATGTTAAGGGTGTTCCTGCTCCGCCACTTTGCTACATGGTAGCTTGCTGCGTTTATTAGGTAACACTTTAGTGATAACTTATAATTTCGTTCTGTGTCTGTTCCGTCCGTTCGTCCGTGCACACGATATCTACCGAACGGATACGAATTTTTGAATTCTGCTTTTTGCAATGGGTTCCTAAGCCCATATGGACGAGCTCCATTGGTTTTCAACCCTATATGTCAACGGCAACCGTTAAAAACCGTTACGATGTCAATTTTTTCAATTGGAACGTATGGCAAGTGGCATATCATTCGACTCGTCTATGAACAAAACGCATAGATCTGAAGTATTTTGAGGTCAAAGGTTATCGTTTAACGGTAACGGTGATTTTAAATAATTTTTCATGCTCTCCTGCTTAAACGGCTAAGAATTTCGGACTCCTGTTTTCGGTAAATGACGTCTCAGCGCAAGAGCTTTACATGACTTGCTTGCCAACTCCCAAGATCAACGGCAACGGTTAGAAACCGTTACGAGGTCAATTTTTTCAATGGGAACGTATGGCAAGTGACTTATCATTCGACTCGTTTATGAACAGAACGCATAGTCTTGAGGTCATTTTGAGGTCAAATGTCACCGTTTAAGGGTCCTTCACTAACACGGCAACGATATTTGTGTGTAAATCAAATGTACCAGTTTCATGTCAATCGGACACTCCTAGCTCAGGTCCACATGTACTAATCATTATGAAACTTGTCAGTTATGTAGATAAAGGTCAGAGCTACACCTTATAGTGACTGGTGGGTCACCCAAAAGCCATATAAGCTTAATTTTGGGCGAAGGAATTTATTTCCACCTACATCCGTCATTTCATTTGCTTCCAGTTTCGAAACAATTGAATTTAATTCTTTTTCAATATGTATCGTACCAAGTAAATAATCTTGGCTTTCAAACAAACGTTTCAGTTTTGCTCAATACCCTCATTAATAGAACTTATGAGTGTTTGAATACGACTGTATTAGCTGTTTCTGGTCAAATTTTGCGTTTGTCACGAATGGAATTAGCTTACCAGAATTACGTTGCTGAGGACACAGCAACAATGCACTGCCAATTTTATTGCAGTAAACCTTATATTAATGTCCCCCTTAACGGTAAAGCCGTTTTGAAACTTTTTCGTTTTTGTGATCTAGAGTTTACACAAAAATGTTTGCTAAAGTGCTACCTTTTTATGTTTTTACAAAACCTAGTTGTGTTTATGAATTACGATTCCTCCAGAAGAGACCTACCAGCACAAAGAGTCACAAACAAACCGAAACAAAATGATGGGAATTCATCATAATGATAATAATGGCATGGTGACTATCTGAACTTATATTGAGAGCACAATGGAACATCGGAAATAAGACGTATTATGGGTACTATGAAAATACTGATTCTCCATTTTACTTGTAATGATTGTAGTAATATGATTACTACTACATACGGGCGCACTTTTCTTCTTAACTCTGTTTGTTTTTAGGTCTATAATATAATAGCTGAAAAGTTTGTGGCTTGCTGACTTGTACTATGGTTGGTCTCTGGGCACTTCAATTTTTACCACAAAGACAGGATGTTATGGCATTATGATCTAGCTTTCTCCTGGAAGCATTCATTATCCCGATGGAGTGGTGAAGGATGTAGTTAAAAAGACGATTTCAGCACAACGGTTTTATGGTTACTATTACTAGGGCGACGGTAGACGTACAGTGTTGGAAGTCATACAAACGATAACAATTCACTAGGTATAAATTCAGTGAAGATTAGCTCGGATTACATTATTTAAGTCCCGAATTAAAATCAATGTGTGCTATTCTGCACGCATCACTAATTACAGAAAATTACAATTGTTGCATATTTCGAAACATTAGCCACTGCAGTATAATATGATTAACTAATTACATATGTACTTGTGTTATCGTAAGCATGTGTGTTGCATCTAAAATTACGTGCATCAATATTAAATTTCAAGAGTGGTTAAACCCACTCTAAACCTGTATCATTTAGCCTGCTCGGCTCGCATATTTTATTAACAAATATTTTATCAAATTAACAAAATGTCAAAACTCCTCTACTGCGTCTAACAAATTGAGTAGCATATAGAGGAGACTAGTACAATAAAACCGGTTAGTTTTACTCTTTACTGTAGATACTAGACGTAGCTATAGATTTAGCTCTGTATTATGCATTACCCGAGGTTCCTAGAGATCGACTTACACCTGGCGGGAAGGGAATGGTGGCTCTACACCACCATTCCCTTCACGACTGCCCGACAGGGCTTAAGAGGAAGCAACGACAGGTTATCTTCCCCAACGTGTAGGTTCGAACGCCGCGGCACCTTTCTTCCAAAGTTCAATTCCTTAGCCGTCAGACCGAACCGTCCTATTGTTTACGCGGAGAAAGTGGAACAGTTTTTTTATAGAAAATTGCATTTTTCAGAATTCTAGGAAAGATTATTTCCTCATTTTCATATAAAAATTAGTCGAGCAAGCAAACAATGAGATTTTGTATGAGATTTGATTAATGTTAGCAACATTCCGTGTAACATTTTTTCTGTAAATTATGCTAGGATCCTCCTCATCACGTCTATAGTATGCATAATCTCGTGTATAGTTGTTAGTGGGATGACAAAAATGTGAAACGAAACACGCCATTATAAAGCGACGAAGAGAGAATTGCTTCTTGAAGAAAGTGATTACGCAAACATGCCTTCTTAGAAAAGGTCATCATCAAAACAAAAGCTTGCGTCTTGTGGTGTGGTACCATAAAAGGGAATTGTTTAAAGAGAAGTAGTCTAATCTAGCGCTCGCGTAAAAAAACGTCTCCTATCTTGTTTCTTACATGACCTAATAAAAAATAATCTCGGCAAAAATGACAAGAAATTATACAACAAACTTGTTACTGCTGACGTAAGAAAACCATCATGAGTCAGCAAATCCACTTTATATCTTTCTTTGATAATAATATTACCACACACTGCTCACTGATATGCAAGTACTACTTAACTAGCAGCAATAAACATATTATGAGGGATGTCTGCATGACGACGACTCTCGTTTCAGCCTGTATTTGCATATGTATCTATTCACGAAGACGATTTATGGAATGTTGTCTTCTCCACGTCCATGTGGGTGTTGTGCAATCTTTTCCCTCTCACTATACGCCCCCGTATTATAAAATAACTCACAAATTCGGATGATGTGAGCACATTTTGCGTACAGAACATGTACACATTATGTTATATGCATTTGGTATGTACTTACATATGAAAGAACCGACTAGTCATAGTTATGAGTGTGAGTTAGATACGTCGTTAATGTTCATTCATGTTTAATTTTTCACATCCACATCTTAAGGGACCGACATTAAAAATCAAAGGTTGTCTTTAGCAAACCATGTCACTTGTCACTGCTCCTTGTCAGCAAAATTTACATGTTTTCATTTGTTCGTTCCATTTCGGAATGCACAACATATTATGAACGAAAACACAGAAATAAAGCGCTGACTGAGCACTGAGCAGTGCTAAAGTGTCAAAGACAGTTGTTTCCGAAAATAAATTTTGTAGATTCTAGATGATAATTCTTTAATAAAAAATGGGTTATTTTTGTGTGATTCGCAGGAATTGTGAGATACGTCCAGGGACAACAAGTGTGGTCAGATCCTCATCACGCGGCAGCAGGGTTCGGTCAGCAATATGCAAGTTTCGAGGAGCTGCAGCGGTTGACAGAGAATCCATTCGAGAACAACACAGCTGTCAATGTTACAGTCCCTCTGGGTGATAATGCCTTTCTCCGATGTAAAGTTCGCAATCTCGGCGAGCGCTCGGTAAGCAAAACAATGTGCCACAAAAAACTCCTTAATTCCATTTTACACTGCTTTCTTTTTACAAAATGAAATCCTTTATCCCTTCAAACACGCAACACCACACGTTTCCAATGTTGTTTCTTTTTATTTATTTATTTACTTCCTTTCAAGTGTTCTTCTATCAGAGAAAGCAAATCTCTGACCAACTTTTCCCGCTTTCTCTGCTGAGTCGACCAAAATTCCAAAATAGAATTGTTTTGTGGTGAGGGCTTACTGACGTACATGGCGTGATTCTTTTGATCAACCACTGCTACTACTGTACTTTCGTCTGTGCGATCTATCGCACAGACGAAAGCCGCAAAACTCACAACAGTGAAGCCCAGAGAAAATCCCTATCATAGCTCTCGTAGTAGCAGGAAAACAGAGACAACTTCAATGACCCAACAAAATACAGGAGAAAGTTGAAAGAAAGAAGAGAGGGGTAAAAAGAAGGACAAGGAGGTCAGAGTGCTGTAAATGGGTAATAAATCCCCATTACCCTGCAGAGACACAGACACTTTCCACTGTGTCGCCGGCGCTCAGTAATATAAAGGTTCACTGTTAAACCTAATACATGTTTATAGTTACTAACAGTTAAAATTTTTACCTTATCTGCTGGTGTCCTGCACAGTTGTGTATCCTCCACGAAACTTTTCATTCTCCTTCTACACTGGTTGTTTAGTTGATTTCGTTGTTGATGCCGTAAACGAAAACGCATACAAAAATCTGTAAAACATTTCGGTTGTATTGAAGAAGGTGACGCTCCAAGTGCACCTTTTTACGGTACACTCACTCAATAAGACATTTCAAGTATTAACATTATCTAGCAGCATCTACAACGCTTTCTGTGCTTTAAATTTAAATGAACGCTACAAGGCTGATCATACAATTTTGCATTTTTCTGCAAGGTTTACAAAATGCCGATGTTTTCCATTCACTATGCATCTGTAAAAATACGCCGTGGGCGTAAGCATCCATTTAAAAAAGTACTGTGCATGGAACAAAACGTGAAAAGGTTTAGCAAGTATATCATGAATAGTTGAAGTTGTTGCTTTCCCTTTCTTTCGCTATGGGACCGTCCCTCATGTTGGGACAGGGACATTGTTTTATTACCGAGTAACTTGCAGCCCTCTCTATGACAGTCTCACATTTTATATTTCACTTGGCGTCGCCAAGTTGGCGACAACACTTGTTTATGGTATTTGCATTTCTGTGAAAAGCGATGTCAACCCGGATCTTGTTGTATCAGGTCATTTTTCTTTTAAATATTGCCCATTGTAGATTTCAAGCCAAAGTTTACTTATAAGCTATGCTCACACTCTATCGCAGGATAGCATCAAATATTAACGTGGTGTTTGTTTCGCTGACAAGTCACAATGCATTGCTAACAACATTGAGCGTGAGTTGTTGTCTCTCTAATTCGCAGGATGAGATATGAGTCACTTTTATAATTTATAATATGTATTTCAGTTTACTAGTCGTCTGGCAAGTTTACAATGTAGAGTCTAGACCACGTGCTACCGTATTTATCGCCACGCAATTATTTTCTCTTAATAACTCTGCTTTTTACCGGCTACCATTAAAAATATAGATGCTGCTCGATTCTATTATGCATGATGACTTCCTGGTTCAGCTTCAGAATTTTAGAGCAATTTGTAGCCTGACAATGGACCCCTTAAATAATTAATTGGCGCGCATGAACTTGGGGAAAATGTGTAACAGAATGTGCATTAGTACAACGGTCACAAAATGTCCTCATTTTTCTTGGTTGGGAATGTTTTGATAGCAATTTGGCAGAGGCTTATGTTATGCGGCTTAAAGCAATGTTAAAGTAATGACCTTCTGACCTTCTTTAGAGAGCGGGTTTTAATGTAATTTAATTGTTTGCGAGTAGAGTAGCTGAAACATGGAAAATTCCTTTTCCTCGAAAACCCCAGACTGGTTAAACGATCAAAGCGTAAGTAGAGAACGGCGTCTCAGGGGATGAATTTTTCATTTAAGAATAAAACGAGAGGAGCGTGATGAAATATGTAATACCGAATAGGAGAATGCGCGCATGTGCCTATTGTGCTTTCTCTCTTGCCCGATGAAATAAGTCTCTTCGTACGGCCAACCATGTGCTCATTTTTAGTCAAAAGAACTAGCCAGATTTTCGCCAGTGGATCTCCACAAAGCGAACTTGCTAATTTAAATTTGTAGCATCGTTTGTTCTTGTTTGATACAAGAAGATGGATAGTTTATAATTTAGATGCCTTACGTCTTTCCTGCCTTCATTTTCACATACATAACAAATTTCCATGCCATTTCCATTTTAAAATTAAAGCACACGCTAAAACATTGAAAATGTAAAAAAACTCTACTCATGTATTAAAACTGAACACATGATACCTATAGGCAAATGCAGTAGACGTGCAAGAATGTATTACGAATTTCTCTAACTTGAAATGAAGGCCAAATTTTTTTTGGAAAAGAGCCGCCGGAAATTCCATCACTTAAAACTCACGAGGAAATCCACTTTAGTTGCTTTTGATAGCGTTCTTGCCGGTGAAAACAAGGTCGCCTTTATGGTTTCCTACTGATGTGCCTACATTTTATTACATCTTTGACACTGCTTTAACTTCAATCCCACGGCTAGCTTCCTAATTTTGCACAATATTTTTGTACCTGGCTTGATTTATGACACAGGAACAGTTGAGATAATGAAGAGGAGCCGGGCAATGCATTTGGTTGCATGGAATGTCTTACTTTAAATTATTATCCGGGTTAGTTACAGGGTCATTCAATTAAAACGACGGAGTACGCGTCTGTTAGGAAAAGCAGACCCGAGTAACACCAATGCTGACAAAGTACCGGCATTGCCGTAATTACGGTTCCCAAATAACGGCTTTGCCATTAGTCCAGGAAATCTCCATGTTTTCAATGCCGTGTAGTTACTGGATAACCAATGGTGTTAATACGGTGTTGTATTTGTGCTGGCCAAATACATTATACCCAATGGTTGGTTTTATTCTACTGGGACAATGCCGGACTATTACGGGCCTTACGGTACTGGCAATATGTCAGCTTCCCAATACTTGTCCAGCATTGTCGTTGCCATAATGGTTTACCGGTATTGGCTTTGTAATGGAATATTACCGGATCACCATAACGGAAAAATGTGCCAAAATGACACGCGTTGCGCACTCAGTGCTGGTCGTCGTTTTTAATTTCAAAATTAAAATTAATTATAAATGACAGCACTTTTGGAGTGACAGATTTGCACTATATTGAGTGCAATTTATAACAGAATTTTATTATTGGGGTAATTTTGTATTACATGCTATACGGAGCTAGTAGTAAGCGTGTAAATTTGCCGGTTGTTAAGCTTTTGTGATGTTTATTAATCAAGGGGCTATCTCAGCTATCTATTATATTTACATTTTTAAAGAACCTTAACGTGAGCGTTGATGAATGATAAATGATGGCTGCATGTGATTGATTAATTTAGCATTAGCTGGTGTCTAGTTTAGTAAATTAAATTTAAACATTGAAAACTGCATAATCTGAAATTATAAAATCCGTTGTGATACGGCAAGTAGGTATTGCACGGCATAACGTCGTGTATTTGTTAGTACAGTCAGTATGGGCTTGATGTTGGCATTACCGCATGCATTGGCTTGCCATCATATCACGGTACGGTGCCGGCATAAGTTTGCCATCATTGGCCCATTGGGTAAAAAATGGTCATGCCAGCGAAAGACCAGCACCGTAATTCCTGCATTGGGCCAGCACAGATCACCGTTGTTTATGTTACTCGGGGACGTACACATGTATCGGTTTGTATCTCGTAAGAATTGAAGCAATGAGTTCAAGTACAGATCACTGTATTCAATGGAAGTCAGCACCATTAGTGATTGGACTGAGATTGAGTAATAGATACCAGTGGATGAGTGGATGCGGGTATTAAGTAATACCAATGGTCTGTGTTTATGTAACGGTTCGTTTCAGCAGATGTTCTATGCTATATGATCAAGAATTCATATAAATTCGATGAATCATCTTGAGTCATTAAAACTGGTCATACTGCATGCCGCCAATGAAATTGAAATAAATACGAATTTGTGCACAACATGAAATACATTTTTATATAATGTCATAGACACATGATGCCCTTTAACATTGGTTGTGTAAGTTGTTTGTTCATAGGTGCATAGGTATTTATGAAAATCCTACAAGTGGCCTTAACCAAAAGTTACATGAACCGTTTACGCTACTTACGGTTTTATCCTTAATTGGATTCTTCTGTGCACAAGTAATCGGCATACGTCTATCTGAATAGCAAGCAAATTTGTGTAGAAATGTACACACAATATATATGTTTGTATGCAGGAATACATTGAACTCTGCTGCGTAGTAGACGGAATTATGTAAGCCTTAATCTGATTAAATGTATTCTTTAAGTAAGAACCTGTGAGCATAAACCCCTTACTCTAATGTAACCCACTTACTCTATACTTAGGTATGTAGGTTTGGAAAAAATCCGGTTAGCTAAATTGGGTGGATGGCTAATCAGGAAACTCATCTCCTAATCGTTAAATGAATTGACCGCGTTCCTTTTAAATGGACGAGATGCCATGGCATTTTGGAGACAACACGACACATGGTAGGAGCATGGTTCAGATAACCTCCAAAAAGCAAATTTATACGTAATGCACATTGGCTGCAATACAGTGCAATAATAAGCCTCGCTTCCACTTAAGTAAATATCGCAAAGGCTATTTAGTTGAGAATATTCTCCCAAGACACAACTCATTTTTCCCAACTACGTTGTGATTTGATTAAATTTTTACAATTACAAGTTGTACACACGGAGAAAAAGCGGAAACCATGGAATGCCTATTTTTCTTCAATATTTCTTCCATAAAAGGGGAAAAATGTTCCTTTAGGAATTATTTAATTGCGTTCTTTCATTTCTCATTTTCACACTTCTCGAGCAGATGAAAAGATGCCAACTGAAGACAACCAAGGTCAACAAAGAGTCAAGGATTACGTGAAATGAAAAAAATGATGGTGCAGTCCCCGTTTTAAAGATATCCTTGGCAATTTTCTGTTACAAAAAACGAATGCAATATTTAATTTTCCTCTCGTTTCGCGAATTTCTCCGTGCAAGTATCCCAAAATTGCTTGCTGGGTCTCATCTCCAATTTTGCGGAACCGTATGCACCAGTGAACTACACCACACCGCTGTTGCTACCTCCGCCTTCCAGTTTTGTATTGCATTTTATGACGTTTCCAATTTGAGCACAACACGAGGTCATTCATTCATTTAAGCTTATTTGGCCATGCGTACCACTCTAACAATTTGGACAGCAGATATGGAAATGTAACTCTTCATATTTCCAGTCTTGAATTCATTCATTTTTTTCTCTGATTCCGGATAAAAATGTGGGAGGTGTGTAGCATAGCATCTCTGTGATTTCACCCTTTTGTCCTCCGTTCCAGCTCCTATCTCTCTGCGTACATGACTGTGTAGTAATTGCCTCATCTCTCTCAATTTGCGTATTTTTTCCAAGTCAAATAGGATAATATGCAACATTAATGACCTCAATATATTTTATTATGTGAAGGAAATGAGGAAGAGTGGAGGCAGTGGAGCCGGCAATTTCCCCAGCATTATCGTCATTACAAGTTTTGCTCAACTGGAAATTAATGCCTAGTAAAATAAAAAAGAAAATGCGAGGAGGAATGTACCTCCATCTACGGCTTGTATAATAATGGCCCAGGCTGCATAGATAAATAGGTTGAAAGAGTGTGAGGCTTTGGAACAGGAGCATGTGAAATGTAAAGGAGGATTCCCGTGTCCCATTATGACTTTTAATTGGGTTGCATTTTTATTGCGTCTTTAGTTATATAAGTCAGTTGTACAGCTTGTTAGTGTGCCATTCTCATTCTTCTTGGGTGGCGCGACGCTTTGTACAGTAACTTGAATTTCCTTGGAATGGCTGACGGGAAAAAATGAGCAAATTAGTTGAACATAATTCTCCTTTTTTAAGTTACCACCACCACACAAAGCGTATCTAATGTATGTGGCGTGGAATGTTAGGAAGGAGGAACATGGACTATCTGCTGTTCACAGAGAGAAAACGCTGAAAATGTGATATAACCTACTAATTTTAAATAAAATGGCACTATTTTATCATCGTCGTCTGTTCAGTTAGTTCATGCATATCATTACGGCTGGGTGGGATCCGTTTCTATACGAGGAACATTTAGAGATCGGTATGAATTCGTGTTGCACCGTGCTTTGCTTTTTAACATCTTATCGTGGAGATGTCACTACTGGAACCGTTACTCTTTAAAATTCTCAGCAACATATCGCATGAAATATATATATGGCTTTATATGAATAATGATGACCCATAACTACACGTTGGTTCACGTACCTATTACTAGGGAAATATACCGTGTTTTTAGCAAGAGGTTCTGTTGCACCGTGCGACCAATAATGAGAAATATGGAATTCAAAAATAATAATAAATCGGTTAAAAAATTTGGCTTGTTTACTCCGCGCTGTAGTCCCTGTCCCTCTAACAAATGTGCATATTATACGAGAAAAATATGCCAAGAGTATTTGCAATGACCCCAGCATAACATTTTTTAAATCTTGAGTTTATACGGCAATGATTAACTACGCACATACCATATTAACAGGACAAGGCGAATAAATTCTTTTTTCTTAAATTATTGCAAGCGTGAGGAAAATATAGTACAGCCTTTTTATAACCTACTGCATTGCCTGTTAAGATGCACATAGAAAGCGTAAATACAAAATGAACCCAGAAAAGAAAACGGGGGCAGACAAGGGGAACGTTGTACGTAGTTTGGATAATTTATTTACAAAAAATGAGAACATGAAAGAATCAGAGTAGAAAAAATACTCGAATGTTGTACTGGGTCTATAATTCTTGCAGAAACAGTACAGCAAACTCATAAACCGATGCAACACTTAAATTATCCTTGCTTTGTTTACCGGGACAAAGTCAGGCTTAAGGGAGGAAAAAGGACGATGCAAAAGGGATATTCAATTACAAACGAAGCGCGGATAAAATGACAGGTAGAAAAGATGACGCAAGCAAATCAAATGTAAGAATTAGCTCGATTCTTCTTTCAAAGAGAAACAAGTTCGCAGAGTACGAAATTAAACAAAATGTCAACAGAAGAAGGTAAACAAAAATGTGTTAAAAATGAAAACGCAAAATGTCAAAGTCACATTGCCTTTGTTTCCACTGTGGTTACATTGCGTAACCTCTTTGTTCAAGGTTACTTGAGGCTTAGAATTCGAAGACTTAAATCCCAACACTACATAGAGCTATGTGGTTGTGTTGTGCTGCTGACAGATGTATAAATCTTTAGCTTTGCTAATACCGTTGTTAGCAATTGCGGTTTCTCTGGCGTGGTGTTTGTTTGATAATTGGATGGGGTTTGATTATGAAGGTTATGCACATATAGATGTCTAATGACTGATGTTAATTTATAATGTTTTTCAGATATCATGGGTCAGACGGAGAGACTGGCATATACTCACAAGTGGAAAGACGACGTACACAAATGACGAGAGGTTCCATGTACTTCACGCCGACGGATCAGACGAATGGACGCTGCAGATCAAGTTTGTCCAAAAGAGAGACAATGGAACCTATGAGTGCCAGGTAGTACAGAGTGCCTACCAAAACATATGTATATTTTTATATGGAATTTGTATATTTATTTTATACTCTTACCGCAAATAGAAAGTATTCAATATTTGAATGCAATTTTATACACAAATCTAAACAATTATTCTAGAAGTGTATGCACTACATACTATGTAGGCAGGTACAGTCAGTGTCATCATTTCCTTTCCCTAAATACTTATAACATACTACGTAACAAAAATTAACTGCAAATTGTTCACGGCATAAAAAACGAAGCGAGGGTGAACTAATTGAAACATATTTTTCCATTAGAGTCAAGTCGCCCGTGAGGGACTCGCTCCCTCCTGTCTTCTTCGTTCAACAAAATACCTATACACCTGCAGCAAATGTTACACAGACTCATGTATGCTTGCTGGGTTCTTTCATACAAAAAGAAAATTTGGGTTGTATAAGGTTGAAGATATGTAGTACTTTCTTCCGTTTCTCATTGAAAGTCCAACATTTTCGGCTTTCACTGAGGCCTTTGTATATATTCCTTAAACTTAAATCCTGCTTACGTAATACACAAGGATCCGCCAATTTGATAAAAAGAAATGCACTTTCTTTTGAGTTTGAGAAGCAACCTGTTTCATCCCGATTCTCCGTTCGCCCTCATCACCCACCACCGAGCCGTTCTCATTTGGTGGACTCCATCTTATTCAGAGAAGGATTTGATCCCATCATGATATTGCAATGCACCGCACGAATAAAGACAGCACGCCACATCAAAATGATATTTTCCCCTTCTGAACAAGAAATAAAATGCTTTGCACGTGCGGATGCTCATACAAGAACAAGTCATCTTGGAGAATTCTTTATTATGAATATTGGACTACTTTCCCTGTTACAATGAGAATGGGATTTTATTATTAGCGAGGAGAATAAACATAGAGTGCAACGAGCTGTTCAAATGATGTAATCACATTCTGGGCAGTAGAGGATACTTTTATTCTCTCTCCAACAAAACATCTTTATAAGACATTCAAAAAGTGGGATTTTTTTCAAGGAGACGTTGTTAGTTTTTGCTAGCGCGTCATTTCTAAGCCATTACCCTTTCCCTCCATCCATGTCCTCTACTCTTCTAGCGTTATATTATATAGGCTTTGCTGACGAGGAGAGAGTTCGCATTTGTCACAAGAGAAAATCACAGACAAATCTCAAGTTGAACTGGTAGCCGTAGTTCACCCATCCTTTCCTCCTATTTTAAAGGATGAGTGGGCTCTTTCCATTGTTAAGTTGAAAATCTACAAGAGAGAGAGAGAGAGAGAGGAAGGGATTGCCGTAAAAAGGGAGAAAATGAGTAGATAATGTGTCGTAAGACGTACGTACACTGAATGTGTACCTACATTCATCCTTTTCTCTTCCAACAACGGTCAATTTCATTTCAGTTTGCTCAGCAGTAGTTATTGCCATTGTGCTCCGAACTATAGGACGAAAGCAATCCTGCTTTGGGAAATAAAGGACATTGAAAATGGTAGAGCAGAACATGCAGTTAGTTTGTCCAGTGGACAGGAAAATGTGATTTTATGCTCAACATAAATAAACAATTTCATTAATAAACAATCAGTAAGCTTAAACTTCTGTGCGAGAGGGGCTCATCTCAAAATCTAACCCTTTCTTGTAGTCCATCCCGTTTTTTCCTTTCTTTTTCGAGCAAATCAAGTTGGCCCGTTGTGATATATCTAATTTCTTCCTGGCTTGCTCGGCCCTGCTGTTCAGACCTTGATGGAAAATGAGTTGGTGGGTGGAGGTGGACCACACTACGACAAACTGAATGATGTATATTGTAAATAAGAGAAAGTCGGGAAATGCAGAGAAAAATAATACTATTGAAGTGTGGAGTAGCTGAAAATCTGAGTATATATTATGCATATAAAATAGTTATGAGGTTATGACATGACACTTGACATTGGAAAATGATCATAGGTGGTGGTGTGCACTGCCTTGCATACAAATTGCAGATTGCAAAGATGATGTGCATTATGTATAATATCTAAGCTTATCATAGACATGCTACTCTCAAGAAAGTCCGTGCAGCTAGTTGAGTTCATATTTTCATAGACACATGCATGCTTTCGCAGGGCCACAGAATCTTCCGGTTTTCGGGATTTTTAAGATGTGAGACTCTGTCGTTTATGGCGCAATTTGCCCCAAAATCATGGCATTTTAAAAGAATTTAAACATATTTGACCCTTGACCCTCCATGTATCAAAAATTAGGGGAAGCGGAATTCAAATTTAGACAACATATAGGGTTTAGGATCCCGGAGTCCATGGAAGATTCTTGGCCCAACCAGCATGTCGCACAGAATCTAGAAATTTGCCATTGAACAGAAATGGAAGTGGTGTACGAAATTACTTTTAGAAAAAGTATGAAATTATGTTCACTCTTTATATTTACCTATACATATATAGTGTAGCAGATTGGCAAATTAGTTATAACTATTTGCTTGAGTATGCATTCAATAACAATATGTAGGTTTCAAGGTTTAAAAGGAAAGCAGATGGAGAAGTAGTTTCAAAGACTTTCAACATGATGTGTACGTAACTAATGTATTCTTTTTAACTTTTTTGCCAGGTTTCCACTGGTACAGGAATTGTATCCTATCTGGTCCATCTGAAGGTCACCGTTCCCGAAGTATTTATTCTGGGAAATGGCGAGTATCACGTGGAACAAGGGAGCACTATCAGCCTCGTCTGTGTCATTGAAAAGGTATGATGTGATAAGGGTTACAAAAACTTATTCTCTGTACATTTCATAGCAGCAAGGATACTTTATCGTAAATAATATAACGGTGGTATTCTCAAACTAACCCCAAAAGGCAAGACTACCATAATAAGCTGCTCACGTCTCTTTGAAACTTTGTCATTTTGTTCCATAAAAAAGGGTAGTTGTGCGGACTGCTAGTTAATCAAGTGTCAACTATATTTTTTCATGGACACTCATTTTAAATAACAGTAACGGTATAATATGCAGTAGCCTAATGCAACTTTTTTTCTCTTTTAATTCCGATGCTGACAGAGTCCAAAGCCACCAGAATATATATTTTGGTATCATAATCAGCGAATGATAAACTATGGAAGTTCCCGCGAAGTAAAGGTCATCAATGAGCCAGGCAGTAAAACTCACTCCAGACTGACCATAAGGGACGCCCAAATTTCCGACTCGGGTAATTACACTTGTGAAACTGCTCATGCTGAACCCGCATCCACCCTCGTCTACGTCTCACAAGGTAAGCGTTAAAAAAAGAGAATGGTCACTACCGTCGCCACAAAACACCCAATGCAACAATGATAATGATCTTGAACCCTCCATATTCTTTTATTATTTTCGGGTTTCGATCCCAATCGGCAATCAAAATACAGACAACCATATCATACCATAAAATCCTACGAACGGCCCTTGGACAAGCAACGCAATCGGAGAGTTTAAAAAAATATTTTAGGACCTTATATATTGTTAGCCTTGATTCAGTTTCCTCTACTCTGGACACGACGGTACAATTTCAAAAAAGTCCCTCTCTACACTATAAACACCAAGTGTGCAATCCAAATCCAAGTTCGCCTTCATTTATTTGCCGTATTTTCCGTCTTATGGAAAAATGTGTCATTTGATTTCCTTTCCTCTGCACATCTTGTTCCCTTTCTGTGCCTTCCCATAAGAAATCAGCTAGAAAATGCAATGCCCATTCTTTTCCCTTTTCAGAAACTTTTATAGCCCATAATGGTAATAAAGTAGTTTCCGCACGGTATCATGATGATCAGCAATGTTAAGGATGGCAAGAAATAGAATAAGTAGTATAGTAACCGCTTGACTCTTTTTTCAGTTTCACCGAAAAAAATCAGTAGTGCACAAGAGGAAGTGAAGTCGAATGGGGAAATATAAGTAATATTGTTATTTTTGTATCCAGAGAGAGAGAGAGGGGAAGCAGTCATGTAGTCATGTATTGGAAAGTACACATACTTTCTCATCTAACTTGTTTTACTTACCTACACCACTTTCACAGCAAGCCAAAGCCATCTTGTTAAAAGTGGAGCACATTACTCTTTAAAAATAGAAGAATGGTAGAAGCGGAGAGAGAGAGGAGCTTGCTCATGGTTATCCAATGCTGGTTGCTTGCTTGCTGCTGCACGCCGCACGCAGTAGTAGTTTGGCCTTATTGGCAATATTATGACCAAAAATGGTAATAATCGGTAAATCCTACTAAAAGCCAGTTGATAAAGATCAATGTAATGTGTTGTAAAAATGAGAGGGCTATTATGCGGGACTCGCTCTCCTTTCTCCTTCCTCCCTCCAACAACTCCTCCGCTACTACCATTTATCCTCCATCATCATCACTTTCAGTTTACACCAGACTTTACACTTTAGATTAGCTCCGCTCCTGCTGCATTAAATGTTACCTACTTTTCTTTTACTCGCAATTACTGCGACAAGAATATTTGGGGCCGTTCACAATTGTGCTATCGAGATTAACCATTGCAAAAAATACGACTTTGCGTCAAGACGCTACCCTGAAAAAATGAATGAAATGTTTTAGCTGAATAAAACATTTTATTTGGCTGTAGTAACGAAACAGTTTGCTTTCCTTTTCGCAGGTGACCAGATAGCAGCGATTCAGAAACGAAAGGCGGCCGCCGCAGCATCGTCAACTTCCGTGACAAGTTTTGCCCCCTCACATCATCATCACGTCGCCCCACTAAAACTTTATCTTGCTATTTCCATAATTAACGTAACTCTCCTCGTGCCTTTTCTTCTATCCCAATTATCTTCATCTACTACCATTAGCTTTATCACCAACAATTGGGCTTCTACTGCGTCTTCACTATTTTCCTGCTCCTCGTCGCACCGTCGCCGTTATCATCATAATCAACTTGAGAATTCACCACATCAGCACCGACTGGAGACTCACCACCACCACCAGAAGCAGCATCGTTTATTGAGCAGTTCTCAACATCACTGACTCCCTTTCGTCCCACAAAAAATCTGCGCAGATCTTGGCATTCCACTTTCTTCACTTATGAATACTTTATCATCATCAGCGCTCCTATTACGTTCTTATCAACATGATTGGAATGTCGACGAAAGTTTTTTAATACATGACGACTATTGCAGAGAAAAGAATATAAGGGACATTGCAGTATGACTTTTTCTACCTTTCTATTAATGTAAGAACAAAAGGAGATGGGGGAGGATGTGGAGAGAAACAAGCTACTTACTACTGTCTACGTATTACATAATATATCATTATTACAAAAGTGCAGAACTTTTACGGAACTTATACAAAACCTACTGTCTTCTGACCGTAATTACCACATCCTTCGTCTAATTTTACTAACTTACCAACATAACAGGTTTATTAGAGTTCTCGGAATACATGAGATAATTGATTCTCTGCAAAAACTCAAAAACCTTCTAGTACGTAAACTTGAACTTGGTAATAGTAGGGAATTGGTTGGTATATACAAGTAGATTATGTGCGAGGCTCAAGAAATAATATTTTTGCTAATTGTGTCTCGGAGACCACATCCGATCCGCCGTTGTTGAAGCAGTCATTGAAGGAATAGAGGTTTACAGGTGGGCACAAGGAGTACTTAAGTTTTCATTTCATATATGTAATGGGATATTATTATCACCACCTTTTCAGCTTCTAATTGAGTTATAATGCGTGTCTCTGTCTGATTATCAACAGGTGGCAAAGGCAAATATGCAACATACCACCAGCGTTTTTCTTTTGGCTGGAGCTGTCCGGAGAAAGGAAGTAAAAAGTAAAACCTTTGTTGTTGAAACGTGTAAACCGGCCAAGCTGATCAACGGACTTGTCTACACTTTTTTCTCTTGGATAAAATATTTACTCTTTAGTAAAAAAAATTAATCATTGTAATTAATTACCCAATTAAAAATAACAAATTTTGTGAAATAAAGAAAACAAGCAGAGCTGTTTCTTAAATTAGAAAAAAGTAATATTTTTTATTCTGTCCTGCGGAATGGGACTATGTACCTACCTTATAAATAAATAAAATACTAAAAGGTAATTAAATAATTTACACACATTGCGTAATGATTGCCATAAATATATAGTAGGTATATGTATATATTATTATGGCAAGAAAAGTACATTGCTCGGTTATGATATCAGTTACAAGCTTACAACCAAACAAGAATGTACCGGGTATAATATATGTATGCATATTATATTTACTCAAAATTACGATATGGTGGTACAAAATAATGCTTGTTGTATTTATACATACTACTTCAAGAAACAGGTTAATCCACAGTTTACAACAGGCACTTATAGTTTTGATGATAAGTAAATATGTACATATGTATGTAGTATTAGTAATAGCATATTGTACTGGTTGGTGGTACATAACATACTATGTTCTAAAAATTAAAATTGCAATAGGGAAGTTAACGGAAAATGCACAATCCAGATTGAATCACTGATAATCCATCGATACACCAATTTGATTTAAAGTTGCAATATTACGTATTTTCCAGTTCTCAGTTGTGCATTTGATTCTTGCATCCAACAATTTACTAGAATCGGATCCACGTGTTTATCTTTATCAAAATCCTGTGATACTATTAAATATTTCGATTTAAAATGTACTCGATTAATGTGGTCATTATTGTACAACACAACAATCATCCCACCGTACACCTCGTAGTGGCCCATTAGCAATTAAGCTGTCAATGGATAGTTAATCAGGCCAATGACTAGGCACATGATTATCCAGAATTATTGCGTAATTTCATATTAAAGTTTATCCGAAGATTTATTTTCAATTATGCTACATTTATCATTCGCTTGTAGGCAAATAATTAATAGATTAAAACTATTATGAAAAAGGGTATACAATGCAATTAAACTTGTACATGATTTTGAATTTATGTTTAGATGCAGTTGCAATTTTTTAATCTTCAATAAATCTGCGAACATAAAATTACGTGAATTACTTTGAAACTGAAAGAGATCTACCTATGATATACTATAAAATATATTTATAAATAATGCAGTCAGTTAGTCCATTCCTACAACAGGCGTATTTAATATTACTTTTCAATTGATATTTCGAGTAAATTGTATGTATGTGAGGTTTAGTAAAATTTTTAATACAAATAAAATAATTAAGTATGTAAAAGATAAGTTTGTAACGCATATAATAGGATAGGATACAAGTTGCACACAGGAATGAAATATGTCATTTTACAAAGTTATTGTATGCTACCCACGGGAAACAAATACATATTTACAACTAACACAGGACAAGTTTTGAAAGTTTTAATCAGTGTACTTGAGGACACACATACATACGTCAGTTTCTTGGACTCGAATAGTTTTCTAGTCACATAATTTGAATTTGATAATTTTAAAGACTAGCATCTTTTAGAAGCGGCTGCTTTTTAATATTTGTGATTCAGATATTTTCTGGAACTTGCGGTATATATTTCGGGTAAAGATATTGAGATATGTATACCTACTTTCTACTTACTTCAATTTCACCTGCTTTCTTACAAGAGTATTTCATCATCTCCATAGTAACCTATTTGTGTAAAAAAAAAGACTAAAACAGATTCGAAATTCGAACAAATGGATAAATTTAATTGATGAATGTTCTTGATTTTTTGTTGTTGAAGCATTGTCGGTAATAATCTGTAAGCTACGCTGATTTGTACGGAACCAACATTT
Source organism: Sinella curviseta (assembly GCA_004115045.4). Classification (NCBI taxonomy): domain Eukaryota; kingdom Metazoa; phylum Arthropoda; class Collembola; order Entomobryomorpha; family Entomobryidae; genus Sinella; species Sinella curviseta. The sequence goes on along the minus strand of CM023200.3, from coordinate 55,225,508 downwards.
TAACCTCTTCCGAGCGAGAAAATCCTCTTCATCAACAATTTTTACTCGATTAACTTGTTAGTGTATGTAATTAAGGCTAACTAATAAATTCTACAGGAATCTTGAAATAATTTTACGTGACTCATCTACTACGCAATTTGCCCATGATCTTATTATAATACATTAATACTATCTCACATTTTAATTACTACAACGTCATGCTATTGTACCCAAAGCTGGCACCGTTACTATAACTAATTACGCGAGTAGGTATAACGTAAAGAAATATAATACTGTAAAATACTGTACTAAAATACTTTAAACATTACATATATGTACATATGTAAGTATTTATGAATTTATGACGAATGATTAAAAATAAAGTACATAAAGTTATACTGAAAACGCCCTTGCTTGTTAAATAAGCAATAATTGCTTGAAAACCATCCCAGAAGACGCCCACCCACACGTCTGCATCAATGTTTCCATGAAAAATCCCACCCACAGATACTGCTACTGTTGCTTTGGCCCTAGCAAGCTCACGGAAAGGAGGTGGTTGCATTACGTGCATATCATGCATTTCATATAAATAAGCAAACATTTGTAGTTATAGCACAGTACAGTCAACGACTCTAAAAATATCGCCGTTAAATGTCCTGCAGGGAACAGGCAAATTTAATTGCTGAATAATGTATTAAGAAAACATTCGTTTTATATTTATGTGAATATCATTCTATTTGCTGTACATTAATAATACAATAATAAGTGTATTCATCGTAATATTTATCTAAGGAGAAAAAATAGCTTATTTCGGATCGGGTGATGTTCCGGCATGTCGCTTACCCATCGTCTTAATGCAGTTACACAAACGCCAGACGTGACGATGGCAGCACCAATGTAGCTGTAATTCATAAATAAAATGAAAAGCACAACATAAAAATGCGTCATAGTATGCACAACAATTTAAGATGTCAGCTATTTGATATAACAAATAGTATCACGCCCTACCTATACGTGTTAGCCTCTTGGTTGAGCAAATTGACTTGCCAAATAAATGCAAAGAGGACGTCACAGGTTCTCACCAGACTGACCACCCCAGCTTCCTCATACTTGAGAGCAAGTGTTTGTGCCAACTGTCCGAAAAAGAAGAGCCCAACCGTCAGCCCTGCTAAGGCCACATCTTGGTAGTTTTGCCAACGAGGTAGCTCTAAAGGCGAGGTTATCAGAGAGAGGAAAATTCCTTCCAGCGTTCCCACCACGCCCAGAGCCAGCATGGTCATCCCAAAGTGAACGTGTTTCAGGAAGCGCATGATGATGGTGGTGAAAGTGGCAGAGATCATGCACAATACTGCGAGACAATCTCCCAACTAAAACGTTACCAGCATAGATTAAAATATATACGATGAAAATAAATGGAACTGTAGCTTAACTGAAGACCTACTAACCAACTTGGTATGGCTCATTCCCTCTTCCCCAGTCAGAATGGGCGGTTTTGCTATCACAATCACGCCACAGAGCGTTACAACAGCAGTGAGTATCGGAACAAAGCCCCATCGCTCCCCGAGAACAAAGTGGGCAACAATGCACACAAAAATGGGCGTGCTGAAGGATATCACAGTGGAGTCGGCCAATGGCAAGTACTTCAAACTGTAGTACTGGAAAATATCCGCTGAGCAGCCAACGACTCCTCGAATCTGGTTTACAAGCGAAATAATTACTAATCAAAAATATATCAAATCAATCAATCAAATATCAAATTACTAATTTTCATTCAAAATGTATCCAATCAACTTACCACCAGCAACCCCAAAAGTTTCCATTTCCAGTGCTTGGTGCGGACATCCTGGCTGTTCCAAGTGATCAATGGCTTCTTCTGGTAATACTTTACGTATATGAGAATGAGGAGAGAGGGAAGGAAAACACCTTGCAACCTCCAAACGACCTTACTAACAGGATGGTAACCTTCCATGAACTTCACAACCAAAGTTACGAGGCTCATACAGACACTGGCGAAAAGGGCGAGAAAGAGACCCACATATTTGGTCAGTTTTGAGACAAAGTTTCTGTAGCATGGACGCTGTTGCTGCTCCTTGGTTGATCGTGAGTGGTGGTCAGTATCATGTTGATCCCCACAATGACCTTCGGAAAAGGAAAAGTCGGACGAGTCAGTGTCGATGCAAGTTGAGGCAATGCTGCTGGGATTTGATACGGTCACAATCACACTTTCTCTATTCAGTTGTTTGGTGTTGTTGGGGGCGGGGTTAGTCGACTTATCATCAGCGTCCTCTTTCAAACAGTTGTTGTTATCCAGGGAAATTTCAGAATGGGAAAATACTTTATTGTCAAACGTTCTTCCAACGGCAGCGGGCATTTCAGAAGAAGGTAATGACGGTGGGCTTGCAGAAGACTGTCCAGGAATAAGTAATTTCAAACTATCGTGAAGGCTAACAACCGCGTTGGAGAGAATGATCAAGCAGCTCTGAAATTTCGCTAAAGCCTGCAAAACTTTCAAGGTTGGACTACTGCACGCAGAGGATTGCTGCTGGGGATTATGGGAACGTTGAGTGGAGCTGCTGCAAGATGGGTTTGTGGGAAAACTATTTAAGAATTCCATTGAAGCTGTGGCGGTTATCGAGCTGGGCAGTGAAGGTACTGATAAGGAATGCCGAGTAATACGTCTCGACTTGCAGCACCGTTTGCTTTTATTCCCTTTACTACTCGTGCCACCTTCATTACTATCTATGCTGCTGATGGGGAGTGTTGGATACGTAGATTCTCCAGTTGTACCAACTTGTGTATTTGTATCCATATTTTTTCCTTCCACAGCACAAGCCATTGTTAAGGCTGTGGACTCAATTTTAGTAATTGTGCTCTCCATCCAGAATCGATTCTTTTAAAGATGTAAAAATCTCTGATTCAAATATTTGGGATTTTAAGAGATGATGTAGTTTACACGACGGACTATTGTTCCACCTGGAATTTCACTTTCGTTTCGTTCATTCATTCATTTTGCTGCCACTATCTGACAAAAGATAAAACGTACCCTTATAGTAATAATGCCTAAAAAGGTATTCTTGTAAATAAATGCCTTATAAAAGGCAGTTTTCTACAAAGGCTGCGTGACCTTCACCTTGTCCCTTTCTTACTCTGTTTGTTTACATGCATTTTTTAAAGGTAGAAAATGGAAAGTACCTGTGATGAACAAGATATGGGTTCTCGTCTTCAAGATCGCTTTCAATAATTTTGTTTTCCACCTTAAGGGCATTCGTAACAAAACCACCGAAGGGGAACGCTGCACATGCGTTGTATCACGGATTTCTTCAGCTACAGGATTATCGCCTTTGTTATTGTTATTGTATCCAAAAATACATGAAACAAGTCGACCGTTTTCCTTTTCAGCTTCGGATAAAATGCTCTGATGAGCTAAATGTAAGAACAAAAGAGAACGTGTTAGTGATTCTCTACACTACACAAAGGCTTCTATATATTGGGAAAAGTTAACAAACTGGTGACTATGTACCACTTGGGCCTAATAAAGAAAATTATTCAGCATTACGTATGTTCATTAAGAATCGAACTAATGCAACTGGATTTGCGTGAAGATTTCTATCTTATCGTTAAATTGCGTAGACAAGAATGATTCCGTTAACGCCACAAGCGCAAGTGCTTGTATAGAAACGGCGAATTGTGAATGTTGGACGTAAGAAATGTCGTAAAGTGTACGCGATGCGTACGAATTAACATTCCAAAGCTTTGTCTCTGTACGTGAACTATACAGTTGTAATACAAAGTGCTCACAATGGGATATTAATATGATTACATCATTTCTTTTAGATTTAAGGAAACTGTAAGCAAATATTATATTTCTCTCTCTTAGTCTTCGGCAATATTTGTACTTTCAAACGACTGGGAAAGAACACAATGGCAAATATCTGGCATTGAATCCGCTTCAAGTTCAATACTCAATTGTTCTGAAAAATGAAAATAGTTAAGACGGTTTTATTTTATCATGGTTTTAAAATATAGTATAGTAAGGATTATGAAATCACAATACTATTAGTCACATCAATGACTTCAATTGCATTACATAGGCATTTTATATTGCGTAACGTTCGCTTCACCGTGGCATGAAAATTGGGTGGCGTGGCAGTGTCATAAAGTCATAATCATTAGAAGCAGATAATTGGCCATTAAATTTAATATCTATTTTCATTGCTAACGTATAGCGTAGCGTCATCCATTTCATAGAAAAGCTGTGGTGTCGGTGTCATAAAATTAATGCGACATTAAAGGCATGCTGCTACCGTAAAATGGATTTGCGAGCATTCTTTTCAGATGAAAAAATGCAACTTGAATGAAATGATAATTGATTAGCTGATACATATGTGACTCCGTTAATTTCTGCGTTATCATGTTGACATTTGACATTGCGGTTTGAAAATCGCAAGCTCACTGAAGGAAGAAAGCTGCATGGAGGGCGTGACCCATGCCAAGCCATGTAGACTTATCTGTAGCTCGAAAATTTTTTACAGGCCAAGTCATTGTTCCCAACAACTTGGGTGGTACGTTGCATTGTTCAAAACTTTAGCAGCCATTTTTCATATTCCCAATCATACTCCCATACACATGAATCTGACAATGAATTGAACCTTGCTTACGCCGTCACTGTTTATATTTAATGGAATTGGTGAATTAGTAATTCTTCATGAGATTATGGCTTCGAACCAATAACGCAACGGTGTCTGCTGGAAACTTAATTATGTGTTAGTACAGTCTTAAATCTACAGGGTTATCGCTGAGCGTTAACCCAAAAGAAAGTGTACTATGATGGTTTCTGTTGGTTCTCCATCCATTACAAATTAATGCAATTACCAAACCATTCAGTCGAGGTGATTGTGAGAGAAAGTACTAGCAAAACCATTTCAGGTTGTAACTATGCTATTATATTATGTTACAAATGCTATATGCACATCATTTCCACGATAAAAAACAAAGATCATGAATTTAAAAAAAATTATTAAATGCTCCTATCAAGTGCTTTTAGTGCTTCAATTCATAACATGCACATATTATGACCAGAAACAACCTGTATTTTTTTGTTTTGCACAGGTATGAGCAAGGCTCTTCAACATGACAACACACTATTGAACTTACCTAACAGGTCAGGAAAGAACTCCCTGGCGCCTGGAGGCGTGGGGACGAGATGGGTGCAGTCCCCCAGCTTTTTGCCACTATGACTCCAGCCTACTACCTCATTCATCACTACAGCCTACTGATTACAAATAAATTTCTTACTCGATATGTCAAAGTTGAATGACATGTTGAGTCTATAATCGATATCTAAAAAATCAAAATATGTTAATAATATTCATTCCATGCAAATTGAACTTAATTAGATGTAATACAGATTTCTAACTTTGGTTTGATGCATTTTTCAAATGGGACAGCATGAGAAAAATCTGACATTAAAAAATGTAAGGATAGTTACAACTGAACACTCCAAACACAGGAGTTATTTCGATAAATCAAACGTTAGTTACTTGTCAGTATTACATCCAATTACGTTCAATTTTCATGAAATGGATATTGCTAGTTTTCTTATGGACTATAGATTCAAGATGCTATGCAACGTTGCCATATGAATTGAAAAATTTATTTGTAAACAGCAGCAGGCTGAAGTGATGCATGAGGTAGTAGGCTGGAGTCATAGTGGCAAAAAGCTGGGGGACTGCACCCATCTCGTCCCCACGCCTCCAGGCGCCAGGGAGTTCTTTCCTGACCTGTTAGGTAGGTTCAATACTGTGTTGTCATGTTGAAGAGCCTTGGGTATGAGTACAAATGGTGCATAATATTATAATCAGAAATACAGACATATGCGATAAAATTAATTTGCCATAAATATCTATGGCGTCTATGAAAAGTGTAAAATATGTTTTCATCAGTTAATGAAATTTTTATTATGTTTTAATTGAATTAATGATTTCATCACCTCCGCCTTCGACCGTCATGTATATTTATGAAACAATACAACCTGAAAACACGACTACAGCGTTAATGACCGCTTAATTTTTAGTAAAGGTATCCATCCGACTGCGAGATGACTGTTTAAGTTTTGTAAACGAACTGATGAACTATGATTGCGTAGGTAATAGTTAATCCCATCATCTGCATACATTTACATAGCAAAAAATATTTTATTTAAAAAAATAGCAAATGCAAAATCTATAATTATCCTTATTCTTACCGAGCCGAAAGTGTTGTAAGTCATAGTAAAGAAAATACCGGAAACGCTCAAATCGTCCGTTGCCACCTCACTCATGAATGAAATCAACCGCATTCTTTCTTCCATAGATATTCTGTGCTGCAGCTTTGACTTTTCATAAATATCAGTAATTATTCCAAAGTCATTTTGTTTATGGTAGTGAAATCGGTATGCCCAATTTCTAAATGCGTTTTGGATCTACAAGCATAAACAATAAACACAAAAAATCTTATTAACCAAGATTGCTGTTAACTCAAAAGTGTAAGCTTGGAATATAAAACAGTCCGAAATATTATGCTCACCTCGAAATGTATTTTACAAGATATTAGCCACAATACTAAAGCAGAGATAATAAAATATGAGATTTGAGTAATTTCAGTCAAACCAGCCATCCCACATCCGTTTCGGCACTGCATCATTTTAGGAAGTGACGAGAAGGTCGTGAGATTTGACATGTATAGCAGCAACATTACTTTTGAGAAAATATCGTTAAATTCGCCAATGCAAAGCTGCACTTCAGAATAGATGGACATTCCCTGAGTAAAATACAACTTAAATGCATGATTGGAGCATGGAGTAATGTCAATTAACCATTTTTCATGATCTCCAAAACGTGACTTCGAGAAATCCTTTTATGAATTTACATACCGTGTCTAATTGTAAACCTGATCTGCCAAGTTGGAGGGCGATGACAAGGCACATTTCCCGCATCCCAATAAGCGTAGTGATGATGATTCCATAAGGAAGCATGTGGTAGACATAGAGAAAGTGTGAAATAATCCCAGTAACATTTTTTATTAGAGAATGCGATACAGTTAGATAAGTCGGCCAGTTTGACGTGTCGACAGGAATTTCTATAAAAATTTCCAGAAAAGTGAAAGCCGCATTGGCCAAGATTTCCCCCTTCACTTGTGACAAGGAATATGACACTTCATTATTAATACAAAATACAATCTGCAAGAGCAGAAACCCAGCGAACAATAAATAAGTTGCTAGAGATTCTCCCTGCACAATGAATGGAGATAATGTGTTGACAAGCTTCAAAAATTGGCGTTGCCTAAACCACAAAAAGTATGTTTGGTACAACAAAAGGGCAGCGCTTATCATGTTGTCCAGGGCGTTTAGAACTTCAGACAGGTCTCCTGTGTGTTGCATGGATGAAAATATTCTTTTAGCGTAGCGCACAATGGAAAGCAAAGCGTTTACATGAAGAAAGGCACAACATGTCTGTAAAAGACAGGGAATAATTGAAGATCATGAACTGCAAAAATAGCGAATTGAAAATAATATTTTCAGACATAACCTTTTGCAAAAGTGTGCTCTTTGAGGAAAATAATTCCTCTTTTTTGTTCCATTCAAGAGAAAAGGGAATGAGCTTCAGTAAGCCATAATAATTAACCGTAATGACTATTAAATTGTAACGGTTTTTACTACTATGTGATAACATACTGGAAAGCCACACCATTTATCCAAAGTTTCAATGTTATATTGTACTGCAATTTTATATTTCTACGAAGTCGACTGAATATTTAGTAAAATTTTCTAGCGCGTCATGTATTGCTGGTTGCAATGTACGCTTCGTTTATGCAGCACGGGGCTGCTTACATCACAACTTGTACAACTATTTGTTAATACATTGATATTTTTTAATATCATTTAATAACATTAACATTTTAATACATAGCAGCCCAAGGATTTCTGCTACTTGTTAAACATGATTTGAAAAGAAAATTGAAATACATCTACACGGTTCATTCAACTAAAAATCATGTTGATTTTTCATTTGACGGACCCTGGACATGTTATGTGGTAAAAACTCGTGCAAATATTCAATAAATTTTTTTATCCCACGCACGCGCACCGGCGCACGGAGCGGAAAAGTATGTAGAACATACGAGAAACTCCCAACCCAGTCCACCAGACTTGACTTGGCCCATATGGAAGTCAACCAATTTAAATAGGTCATCAGGGGCCGTTAGTTTAATATTCATAATCATTTTAGTTCAGCTTCATTTATTTTTTAAATTATTAAGTATCCAATGGGAACTGCGGGAATCAATTGGATGAAATTATGAGAACAGGTATGAAGAAAACAAGCGTAAATTATCCACAAAGTACAGTTTAAATATTCTAAAATTAGGTCATATTCATTCAATTAGCAACAAAGTTCTTTTTAAAACTTTAAATTAGGTCCTTTATGGGCAAAGTTTTAATGATGGGTTAACTGTTGGTAGCGTGAAAAGCAAAGGCGTGTGCGAGCACACAAAACAGGAAAGGAAAGCTTTGAAATGAAAAAGGTTTCTATAATATTGCAAGAGCGCTTAATTGCGTTTAGTAGAGCGTAGCTTACATAGAGCGTGGGCTAAATAATACATCCTACCTATTTACATTAGTAATGCAGCTAGTTTGTTTTCAGGAACCGGTCGACATCCTACTCAAGCCAATCCAGAAACCTAATAGACTAGTAGCAATGGCAATAATGTATTTTCGTACCTAATAAAACGATAACGCTATCATGGAGTATTAGTAGGTAATTTGCATTATTGTCAAATTGCCGAAAATTAAAGTGATAAGAGTTTCTAAGTTACTCACCAGGTCAGGTGTAAGCATAATACATATTTCACTGTGGTATTAAGCAATCAATGAATTTGCCTATCGACAATAATCCACATGCATAAAATCCCATGAATGAATTACAATAATATCATCTAAAAATGCATACATTTTACACCTCCTTACATATTACACCATGAGAAAGTAACAGCCTAATGAATCGATTTCTTGGAAATGCAGATGAGGGAGTTGAGCTCAGGGCATTGTGCTGCTGAGCTGACGATACGATGAATGACAATAATGATGAGTAAGCGGAATGCAGTGCACATCTTTCCCAACATTTGTTTTCCTGCTTTGTTGTTGATGACTAGTTTTCCATTTTCAGGAATCAGTGAACAGCGGCTCACACAAGTCATCAGCACGACATAGCTTTCGCTAAAAATATTTCTGAACGGACGTGTGTTTTGGGGTTTTTAAGTTTTAACAGCATTTACATTTTGTAGTGCGTTTATTGGTTTGTTTCATAGTAGTGTAATTAGCCGTTTGGCAGTTTGCAGATTTAAAAAAAAAATGCTAGAAAAGGAGAACGTTCGATCCTTACAACTGGATGGTCATGTCGGGTTTGACAGTCTGCCCGATCAACAGGTCAGCAAAGCTGTTCAAAAAGGATTTGTGTTCAATGTTCTTTGTATTGGTAAGTGAAATGACTAAGTTTTATCTTGTATGAAAGTTTGTAAATTGGACAAAATTTAGAAAATCGTAGTGCGTATGTAATGTGTCAATGTGTGAAACAGAATAATGATGGTTTTATCGGAATGTATGACACAGGTGAAACTGGGATTGGAAAGTCGACCCTGATGGATTCGTTGTTTAATACTAACTTCGACTCTCACCCATCCATTCATAGCGTGTCCTCTGTGACGCTAGACGCAAAGTCGTATGACCTTTGGGAGAAAAATGTCCAAATGAAGGTGAGCAGGAGTCTAACCTGTCTCTCTAGTTATAAAAAGTGCCTCCAATTCGGTTACGTGGGTTGTAATGTAAAATGTAATTATATTGTACGTTTCACATTATAGTTGACAATTATTGACACCGTCGGATATGGAGATCAAGTTAATAAGGAGAATAGCTGTGACTCTATCATCGACTACATTGACCAACAGTTTGAGGCTTATCTTCAAGAGGAGCTTAAAATTGAAAGACGTCTTTCCTTGTACCATGATACTCGTATTCACGTCTGCTTATATTTCATCTCTCCAACTGGGCATGGGTACTTTTTGTATTTACGAAGATTATGATGGCAATATTGCATAAAAGCATAAATGTTTATAAATTAAAGTCATGTGTCAAATGAAATCGTTACTTGTTCATCCTTACACAGATTGAAGTCCATGGATCTGGAGTGCATGAAGCAACTGGATAGCAAAGTCAACATTATTCCAATAATTGCCAAGGCCGATGCTGTTTCAAAATCCGAACTTAAACGATTTAAGGTAAAGATGAAAAGCAAATTGTTTGTTACAGTAAATCAATTTATTTTCAATATTAAATGCCTTGTTTAATACTGTAATGCCAAATTAGGTGAAAGTCATGACTGAGCTAACTGCCAATGGGGTAAACATATACCAGTTTCCTACTGATGACGAGACCATGGCTGAAACCAACGCTGCAATGAACTCAATCCTTCCTTTCGCTGTGGTTGGCAGTCAAGAGTTTGCTAAAGTTGGCAACAAACTGACTAGGGCCAGGCAGTACCCGTGGGGAACAGTTCAAGGTATGTATTTTTTGTGTAAAAAATTGATACTTTGTATATTATTAAATATATGTTCTTAACGTAGCAAGACTTATTGCACGCGTTGACTAGTTGCTAGGAACATAGCCAAAACGCCGTAGCCTGTCGCAGCGTTTTCAATGACGAAAGTATCAAGTTTTCGGGAAAAACCTTAATTTTGCTCCATAAACTCTCAAAATTTTGAAAAAAGGCCTGCTGGCATATATAAATCACATATTGAGGAACGACCTAATGTAATTCTCAAATCATAATTCCAGCTAATTAAGTCGGCATGCTTTCTCAAAGTTGCTGCGACTTTTTTTGTCATTTAAAACAATGCAAAAATTGACGACCTAAAATGAGACATGCCCACGTTTGGAGTCAACGTACAAATTATGTTGAACTATCAATAGATAGAGCAGGAATTAAAGAATATGCGACAGAGGCTACTTTTTCAAAAAATTGTCCATGATTTTCAGAAAAAGGCATAGAAAGTTAAAAGTGATTTTTGCGTTGAGGTTGAAGGATACAATAAGAATGATAAGCCCTTATGGAGCAAAAATATCATGGTAACTAGCGCTTGTTACTAATAATGTTTTCGCCTTGTTCCAGCATATTTAGTTAACAGCGAGCACTTGCTATCGCCCAACAAAGAGAGCCTTAAGTAATCTTCTTGTTCATTTTAAAGTTGAAAATGAAACTCACTGTGATACGGCAAAGTTGCGGGAAATGCTGATTCGTACCAACATGGACGACTTAAGGGAGCAGACACACATGCGTCACTATGAATTGTATCGGAAAGGAAGACTAGAGCAGGTAACTGAAGCAAATGAGTGTCAGCAATATGTATTAATTGATGAAGTGAAGAATGGTTATTTTGACTAGATTTTGTATTTGTGTAGATGGGATTTACCGATGATAATGTCAACTCTGAAAACAAACCGGTAAGCTTCCAAGAGGCCTTTGAAGTGAGAATGCGAATTCACAACCAGGAGCTGGTTGAAAAGGAGGAAGATCTCAGACAGAAATTCATTGTTCGTGTTCAAGAAAAGGAAGCTGAGCTAATAGAAGAAGAGCGAAAGGTTTGTTTTACTCCACTCCTAAAGCTGAAACCAGAATGCAAAGCTTTTGGTAGGAAAAAGGTTGAGTGCAGTTGATGATTTTATTTTTTAACTTTCTTAGCTCCAGGAGAAGATCGAACAACTCAAAGAAGACCATAACAGGGAAAAGCAAGCGTTGGAAGATGATTACAAGCAATTGGATGATGAAATCGCCGAATTTGGAAAGCTCACACTGCGTTATGAAACTGAACTGTCTCCAAGAAAGCAGTCCTCCAGCTTTCATCACTCATTTTCGTTGGGTTCATTAAAAGGAAAGAAAAAGTAAAACCGATGCCATTTTAATTAAATGAATAAAATGTGCTGACAATGAAATTCTTTCGTTTTACTATTCGTTTTTATTCTTCAGACAAAACTCTGTACTTTGTATTTTATTTATTATTCGTACCAAAAATCTTAATCAACACAACGTGAAGTATTTGTACATACATTTCACACTCACTTGTATCTCCTCTATGGATTAATGATATGACAATTAAGTTTAATAAACTTATTGAAACAAGTAACTAACATACAAGATTAGCTCAATTGGCAATATGACTATTCACTATCACATGCAAATACATATTATGGTTGTATTTATTTCAATGTTTTATTATTGATTCGCACGATTGTTAAAATAGTAATACCTTCCTCCACCTTCATTACTTCTAAAACTTTTCATGGTGCTCACATATCCCATTCTGGGTTTCAACATATCCCGTCTTACATGTGCACACTCCACTAGTAGATCCAAACATCGTTTTGGCACAGAAGGTGCCACTCACACAAAAATCGTCTTCAAACTCCATTGAGTTGTCTCCTTTCGCCATTTTCACTTCGCAAAATGCCCCAACACGACCTTTGCATCTTTTCTCCGTCTTGTCATACGTATGCGTGTCATCTGGACAACGGCATGTTCCATCGACGCATTTTAAAAGGTCAAATTCACTCCCGCACTGCGTTCCATATTTGCACGGGTGGCCAAAACCAGGCACACAGAGTCCTTCTTTATTCTGAGTGTAACCGTTTTTACATGCGCAACGGTGATGCCGTCCTTGCAGGAGGCACTCAGCGAAAGGCGTGCACTCCAAGCTATGTTCCTGCTTATCATTTGGCGACAGTTCAAAACGCCTGCGTTCGCAGGGCCCATCGACTCGACTAATGCAGCGTGTTCCGTTGAAGTACTGCAAGTTTGAAAAACGACACTGACAGGATCCGTCAACACAGATAAGGCCACTACCCGCAGGGCAAACCATGTGATCAAAATCACAAATAAATTCTCCAATGGGTGGCTTGGTACAGGTTCCGTTGGTTCCTAGGTCCAACGGATTTTGGCAGATGCAGGCACGAGAAGTTTCGTCGCAAATGGCATTTGCGCCACATGTCGTTTTTCGTTCGTACTTGATCCCCTGGTAGAATTTTGTGGAGTCTTTGTAACCTTTTGGACTGGTCAAGAAGAAACCTTCCTGGTAGCAGGGTCTCCCTAGCCGGGTCACGCAGGATTCACTGGCCTTGTCATAAATCATTGTTGCAGGATTACGACAGTCACATCTCTTATCAATGCAGATAAGGTACTTTGTTTGATTACAGGAACGATCGACATAGCCGTTGCAAGTTTGACCGTAGCTTTTCTCGCCTAGACTTTGCGCTAGTTGCACTTGAATTGTTGTGAAAATCAAACAAATTACGAAGAAACTGTAATTTGAAAGTGTAATTTTACTACGGATAACCATAATGCAGAGCTAGGCATGGAGTTTCAAACTTTGTGATTTCTTTCTGTTAGGAATTGAATTAGCCAACTATCAGACTTTTTGCGGACAACGTTATGTCACTGTGTACAGCTCACAGTTAAGTGATTTAAAATTGGGTGGACCATGAAGTATATAAGATGTCATGTCAGCAGAATTTTATCACATCACGGAGACATACTGATGTGTGTCGTTCTTGCTTAGAAATAGCCTCCAAGGCCAATCTATTTAAAAATATTTAATTCATATTATTCGCATACTCCCTCCCGTTATTACAATTACTGAACATTTTTTTACTGTTACAACGAACGAGGACTATTTTTAATGTGCTCAAAATATTCCACGACTGAATCCAGCGTGACATGATCAGATCATTAACTTATATATAATTATTAGTGAATATTTAATGCGTAGTTAAATATGGGGTCGCTGGTCGGAGTAAACCCTATTGTCAATTGGACTGTGAACAAATCTTGACAAAACTGTGGAGTCAATGGATCAAACAGTGAATGTGGGCACAATAAAGACTGTCATTAACCAAAATTTGCAACTAAAGAGCTGGTGTGATTATATAGATTTTATGATAATAAATAAAACGACGGATATATTGTATATTTTAAAAATTAACTAATGCTAACTTAAACTGTAAATACGTAGACAAAGTCTGACGATGGTGGTGAGTATTGGCTTGACAATCCTGAATTGTCAATTGTTAGTGAATTCACTAAACAGAATTCATTCATTTTAAGTGCTTATAATTGCACTAATAATAACAGATATTTTTATCATATACATACTTTTGTATATACATATACATATGCCGTATCGTATTTCAGCTTTAATCACAAAACTCATCATGCCCCTTTCGCGTTAGTATACATGTATATTACAAGTCAGTCGTATGCAAGTACACAAATATCTGTATAAACAAATCATGTGACTTGTTTTATGAGTACTACTACCGACATAAACTCTTTCCACTTATTGTAGGTCATGTCATGACATTAGATTGTTTCCACTCAACAATTTCATTTTTGTACGAGTACCAAATACGTTATCAGAAATCATTTGTTACATTCGGTGCAAGAAACTAATCATGCCATAACGAATCCTAAAATCTCTCACGCTAAATCGCCGACAAGCCAATAGGGTTTGTAGGCGTATTTTAAGGTGAATTTGCATGTTCTAAATGTACTACTCCTAATTATTTGCTGTACAAATATAAATGAATGAAAAATAAAAACATAAAATATTCGAAATGAACGAATATACTTAATAACAGCATTTTAATACGTTGGGTTTCCTCCCTGCTAGTAGCGAGTGGTTTTGGTTCATTCCCTCTTGCAACTAGCAATTTGCGATCTTAGCTTGCCCCTACCCTAATTGTTATCATAAAAGCTGAGTGCTATTGGTAATGCGTAATAGTGTAAGAAATAAGTTCGTAATTTGCTCTATCTGACATATCATTTTCTGTCAAGGACGAGAAACGTCATATTAGAAACAAGCTTTATTACGGAATTAAGGATATGATGTATGAATCTTGAAAAAATGTTACGTTCGTATTTAACCATGGTAATAATAGGGGATGTGGAGTATTCTGAGGATAATCAGTGACAGTGACAAATCAGGAATAGATCTGTGTGCGTACCACTGACTCATTGCAATGCTAAATGTTAATACTGTGTCATCCATCACTTTTTCTAGTTTTGTCCATTTATCATTCATCATCTTGATATGGGTTGGAGTTGGAGATTTCTTTGCCGGTAAGTGGTTCAATGGTTGCATGCTAATGCATCATTTGTTGAGCTTCGTACATAAATGCAGTAGAAAAAGAGTATGCATGAATAAAAGGTTTCTTCATGTGAATTACAGTGACTTCGAGCACCTATACAAGTGGCGAAAATGATCGCTAGATATGAATAATATGACGAGAACGTCATAGGATGCGGTGACAGAGATTCCAACTTTATCGCAATTGAATTGGAAGGTTTCAACATTAATGATGTATTCGTTGTAATTTACTGATGCTGAAGTTAAGGATTAAAAAAACGTATTATCATCCAATGATAAAAGATTTATAAAAACAAGAAGGTCATTATAATTCTGTTTTGCCCTTAGCCCCTGTATTTTGGTCTGGCTTGTACTTAGCCATAACAGCAGGGGTCAAATGATGACTCCACAAGTTGTCCCAAAATTGCATGCGGTCTTTTACAGACTGATCAATGTCATGGGATACTGGCTCCGTGTCGATTCTAAACCATCTCAGAGGATTGGTTCCATCCAACTCCTTCTTGGAAATTGACTTCCACTTGTTGAATGAAGCACTTCCCCAAGAATGCCTTGGTTCTCTGTGAAATGCATTTTCATTGTGCAATGTAAATATTTACAGCATCCATGAAACATAGTTAATGTACAATATGTGTCAAATATAGTACCCGTGAATTGCAAAGGACGTCCAGAGGCGGACAAAGTTTTTAGAAAACTCCTCGTCCTCTGTTTTCAAGTCTACTTTGTCGTCACCATCATTTGCGCCAGGAACCAACGAACTGAGTGCACCAAAATCGAACAGGTGCTGAAGGTCATCTGCATGACCAACCTCTGCAAATGAAAGTTGATATTAACTCTCTTTTAATACATACTTAAGCATGACATCAGAAAGGTCTCTTACTCTCTGCTTCCACTCCCTTGACATGAAAGGTCATCGACATAAGTGAGATTGGTCCATTGTAAGCGTATTGATACAAGTAGACAGGGTTCCTTTTCCCTCTGGACGCCGTTTCCATAGCAGACTTGTACACTCCGTGAAGAATCATTTCGTCACTGAATGCGTTTGTCAGGGGCACTCTCGTTTCGTCCGATATTTCATTGTTCCCAAAGTAAAACTGCTTCAGTTTCTGAGAAACCTGCGCCAGTTCTTGCTGCGGGAGATACTTTTCGTAGTCAAAAACTCGCGGTGCAACGGTGTCCCAGTCTGTGTTGATTTCCTTCAATCTTTCCGGATCCCCAAGAACAACACCCGCGTACATTGGAGCCCCTTCATCCTCTGTCGCACCCACCATCCAAGGAATTTCCGCCAATCTACTATCCTTTCTGGTTAAAAGGGAGATTGGCGGCTCCGTTTGGAATGGGGACAGGTCTGAAATTGGTTCACTGGGTTCAATGGTCGGAGCAAAGTAAAAAGATCTCATGTTTGAAGGCCAGCTCTGAAAACAGAATTATGAACATACATTGAACAGTGGATAATTTGACATTTGACAATTTTTATGCGGAGATAATCTGAACATTTTACCAACCGTTTTGTACGCAAATTGCGCTTTGGTGAGTTCTTCCGTTGTTAGTCCCTTCAAACAAGTCAAAATTTCTTGTGATGTTATTCCTGAAGGTTCTGGAGCAGTTGTTGGACAGTTCAAGTGAGTCGCCAATCGCACAGCTTCCTGCTTAGGGTTCGGATAGTAAGCCCACGGATTCAAGGCACTGCCGCTTTGAGAGATGGCTCTATGAAACAGTCCTTTTGTCTTGGGACTAAGAAGTAAGTGATGAACTGACGCCCCTCCAGCACTCTCTCCAAAAATTGTTACCTTCCCAGGATCCCCTCCGAACTTTTTAATGTTTTCTTGTACCCACTTCAGTGCCAGGACTTGGTCTTTCATGCCATTGTTCCCTGGAATCACGCTGTCTCCTGTGCTCAAGAAGCCAAATGATCCGAGTCGATAATTAAAACTGACAAGGATTACATCTTCATCCATAAAATATTGCGGTCCGTAACCGAATCCACCTCCAAAACTAAAACCACCGCCATGTACCTAAAAATTTGAAGATTTTAACGAAAAGAGTCCTTGTAATACTTGTTACTACCTTTTCCTTAATCTTCATTTAATTTGGCTATTCACGAAATCTGTGCATATATCCATGTTAATGAAAACTACAAATTTTGCAACTAATTACCCAAATCATCACTGGATATCCCTTCTTTCCAGTTCCGGTGTTATTGATGGGCACGTACACGTTTAAATTGAGACAGTCTTCCTCGCCTAGTATGCCTTGCTCTTGAGCCGAGGGTGAACCAAAGGGCATTTGAGGGCACATAGGACCCGCCTTGGTGGCACTCAAAACATCCTCCCATGACGGTTCAGTAATTAGCAGTGCCTCTTGAAATCTTTCTGGAACGGTGGCATATGGGATCCCAACGAAAGAGCTGTAGGGTCGTCCATCCCTGGAAAACTTGACCATTCCAGAGATTAGACCTCCATTGGGCAGTTTCACGAGCGGAGCCCCCTTTTTGAAATGCACTTGAGCCGAAACGTGGATGGATTCATGTTGCCAAGCGACTACAAGCAAAGCTATGAAAATACAACGAAGTCGCATTTTTATTTATCAATTTTTGCTATAATTGATAGCACAACACCCATAAAACTTTGTCCGTGCAGAGCAACTGTTCGTTTATCACTGTACACATTGTGCCTGTTTACCGGGAGAGGGTTAGGTAGTAGATGAGACATGGAAACTGTCCCAGTTCCACTTGTCAGACAGAAGGTCTGTCGCATTGAACAAAGTCAAACTCAAATGTGTTTTTTTGTTAATCATGGCCATGAGCAAAAAACATCTACTTGAATAATATATTGCGTGCATTCCAAATGAAGATCTCTAAAAACTGCTATGGAAGTGGATGCCTATTACCTATGTAAGTTTGCAAAAATATTGACTGCGCAACACAGATTCCCCTTCATCCATAAGATTATTAGCATGGAAAGATACATGTTGATCGTCAGCATATTATTGTCGATTTTTTACGTGATATAAAACCTCCATGAGCCTGGCAATACTTCACTAACCAATTAAACCATAGCTCTATGTAACATTTACATGCATTCATGGCTATTTTTTCCTCGTTTGTCCATTGTATTTTGAGATGCTTAATTTAAGTGGAGTCATGGAGCGATAATGAGTATATCGCATGTGAAATGGGCTACTCATAAATACGATATTCGGCTTAATTTTTCTGACCTTTAAGCCAGTCCACCATGTTCTGCTGCATTGCTCTTCATAACTGTGGCAATAGATCATTTTTGTTATCGTTCATTTTCAACAAACTTATTTGTGGCTTGCTTTATGTCATGTTTGATGAATATGCTGGTGAAAAGCAATCTGCAAAATTGATTTACACAAAATGGGCAGTATCATTCATAAATTAAAAGCTAGCAGCATAAAATTAAAAATAGTATTAACCACAAATGGCGATGCAAGGCAAAAAAAATCATTTTCCGAAGTATTACATCGCAACGGACACTGAATTACGAAAACAGGACTCTAATCAAGAAACACGTATTGCGTCTACAGGAACATAATGTATACTACATAATTAATGCATACTTATGACAATAATGAATGAAGTATTTACCTATCCTTAAAATCTGCATCACATCCTAAATTCACCTCACATAAATAAAATCCGATCTGGCAAGAGAAACTTATTATTTAATCCGTGAAAGCATTCTGCATTAGTAATGTTTCGTACTGGGAAGTTTGCATAGGACATCCAGTCTCAATGTCCAGCTGATCCTGTGACGTGGCTTGCAAAGTTGGCTCGCTTTGTTCATATCTAGCAACTATGTGCTATACCGAAATTATATGATTACAAAAAAATTAAATTCGAAGACATAATTTGATGAAAACAGATTTTATTAATAATTTGATATTTCGGTTAAACAATAAATTTATTTTCTCTTACGACTATTAACAACTTGCCTTAACTTCTTCTTGTAAGTATTTAAATTACGATGAGAATTATTCATATGGTTCACCTGAATGTTCAACCGGGTGGAAACAAACTCTTTTATGATCACATCATCAATGCATGGGTTATCATTTTTAATTATTCCAATCATCAACATATAAGCATTTGGTTCTCCCAATATGGTAGAATTTTTTTCGAAACAGTTATTACATGCTGTAATCCATTCACCAAATTGCTCAGATGGTAATAACAAACCACCTCTCGATAAGGTATGTATCCATGAAATTCCAGTATTGCCATTTGTTGGAGTGCCAAACTTATACCCTCTCTTTTTCAATTTAAAAGCAATGTATCCTGCTAAATACATGACTGCATCATGATTAGCCTTTTGCACATGAACGATCACGGGGGTATCAGAACCGCACTGAGTTAGTGGTTTTGGAGCAAGCTGGCTTCTTTGTAGTAATTTAGTACTTATCCAGTTACAGTTCTCGAATGTGTCATTAGTGTTAGCCCCATCAGGAGATAGTACTTTTTACCCTAATAACAGCAAACGGAGTCTGTATTTAAATTCAGGAGGCGTGGGGTTGGTGTTGGGTCCTCCAAAAGCACGGATACGAGAAAAAAGACTTTCCAATGAATCTTGATTAAGACGACTTGTTAAAATAAAATCCAAGTTGTATAATTTGTTCATGTCATTCCATAATGCAAGTGTCGAATCGATAGACACGATTAGACCTTTCTGGAAAGGTAGAAGTACCCGACGCAAATTTCCAGACTTGAGAAAAAACCGACAGGATAGAATTACTTCTCTTAATTTTTGCAGCGCTGCTTTTTGCTCATCCATATGAACACCAAATCCAGAACGGAGCGAGTTTTTGTCATCCACCGGGACACGAGAATTCATCACATCAAATCCATTGTTCACAATACGAATAAAGTCAGCGACATACGGTTGGTCAGGGAAAGCTCGTGAAGCCAAACAGGACACGTGGTGTGACAAGAGCTGTACTGCAGGACGAACGCGCATCCTTTCAGGGCCAGAAACATTCAGCAACCGCATACTGAGTTTTGGGCAGAGTTTTACAGCAGTATTGTCAAATTCCACAAGATTTTCAAAAGTCTTTTTGTTTATGATGCTTCCATCTTCAAACAGGACGCCATCGTCCAGAATATGATTTCAAAGTAACTTCAGCATATGCGGAACATCAGAGAATACATGTACTACTCGGTCTTTGTCAGCAGGGTTCTGAAAGCTAGATTTTCCAACGTCAATATTCCATGAATTTTGAACGCCTCGGTTATCTCCTCCCAAGTCAGAACAAACTCCATGGACTGGGTATCCCGCTTTCTCCATCCTGATTATTATGCTTTCCAAAGTTTTTGAAGTCATAGGTGCATCAAA
The DNA here is from genome assembly GCA_004115045.4 of Sinella curviseta. NCBI lineage: Eukaryota > Metazoa > Arthropoda > Collembola > Entomobryomorpha > Entomobryidae > Sinella > Sinella curviseta. Next base: position 55,204,956 of record CM023200.3, on the reverse strand, counting down.
CTCGTAGTATATTGGCTGCTTCCATCCACTAAAAAGGCCACGTGCTAACACAACTTGTACTTTTGATGATGACATAATCTGCTTGGTTGTATTGTCAACGACGAATTTTGAGTTAATACTCATTTCATCAAAAGTAAGAATGCAAATTCTATCTTTAATATCCAAGTTCCCCGCTTCCGCTTTCATGATTTGAATAACATCGTTTAGTATTCCCGGAGCGCAACTGAACCGCTTGACCCATCGTCGTAATGTCCTTGGACTGGGGAGAGGTAGTTTCCAGGACAACCTGGCAGTCTCGTAAGCTCCTATGTTAGAGCTCCGGACGGACAGGGCTTTCACGATATCCTGTACGCTCCAATTTACTCGACGCTGCCGTTTCAATTTTTTAATCTGACTCTTGGACAGAATTGAAAACGTAAGGCTGTTTCCTGTTGTCAAGGTACGGTTTTTTTGACGTTGCAATCGCAGGCGGTTCCTCAAATTGAGAATCTTCTTATTTAATACAGACACTCGCTTCTTCTTATTTTTCAGCTGCATCTTCAAATGTTGTACCTCCTCTTCTAGTTTCGGCTTTTTAACTGAAAGTTAATTACAAGAAGACAAGTAAAAGTAATGCTAATTAAATGTATACACACATAGTGGATTGCAATTGAACGGTAACTTACGGCCCATGCTAAATCCCAAATCTAGGAGGCTATGATTTCTACAACTGTGGTGCTAAAAATATGAGCCCAGGTCACCTGGGAGATCTCGGCGAGCGCTTTCAGATGGGCTATGTTTCATTCAAATCGGTTCGCACACTTCGGAGTTATGGCGCCCGCAATATTGGATGGACCCAAAAAGTTGCACTTGCTGTGTTAAAGGGGTATTTAAGCGAGGGAAACTGCCACCCACCAATATTGCGGCCGCCGAAACTCCGAAGTGTGCGAACCGATTTGAATGATACATAGCTCATCTGAAAGCGCTCGCCGAGATCTCCCAGGTGACCTGGGCTCAGATTTTTAGAACCACAGTTGTCGAAATCATAGCCTCCTAGATTTGGGATTTAACATGGGTTACAAGTTACGGTTCAATTGCAATCCACTATGTGTGTATCTAAGCGGCAAAAGTATAATTAATGTTACAGCACGAATAAATATGTGGCAATGGTATAAACGGTGATATTACAGTTACAGGGTCATCGTTACAGTTACCCGGCGATTCCTCCAAAGGCGCTTCATGGTAGCCGTGCTCGTCAGAACGTGCTAAAATTATGATGAAAGTGTACGTTTTTAAATTTGTTAAATTTATTTGTGAATTAAAAATAACAATGTAAATAATGAATAATACCAAGTATTTGCGAAACGACTCTTTTCCCCTCACGCTTCTCCAAACGACTGAATCTCTTGGTGTTGATATCCTTAGTCATCCTTTCTGGAAAGATGGTGGGCACGGCTCCAGGTTTTAACCTCCTTCTAACGGGAAGTCCGAGCAGCTCATGTTCCAGGTCCCTCATATAACAGTCCGAAGCAAATTGATCCGCGCAAATGTATGATGTTCGTTCATTAAATTTGTCGACACGCTTACACAAATTAACCCACTTGGAGCACGTCTCCTTGTCCTTTACTGGAAATCGATGATGAATTAGGTACTCATTTTGATTCGGAGAAGGCTCATCCTTCCGCTTATCTTTTAGTTTAGATGTATTCTTACATTCCGCGACTGCACAAATGACTGGCATTTCTGAGCTCAGTTACGGTGATTATTCACTTGTAAAATTCACTAACAAGGTAATTGTTGCAATATGTGCAGTTAAATTTTCATCTGCGCTATAATTTGTCACTACTAATACGTTTCTATGTTTGCAAAAATTAACACCGAAAATAATCAGCAGGTAGGCTGCTTGCATTTTGGTATGTAGTTGCCCTGCTGTCTGCCGACTCTTACTTTGCAAGTGACGTCAAGCATAGAAACGAACAAAACGAGTTGTGCTATGTAAGAAGGCCAGGGGTTGTGACATTGTAGTAATGCTTTTGACGAATCAAGAATAATGAGGTATTCGATTTGACTAAGTGAGCTAAAAAATGTAAATTATTTTAATGGATTTTTTCTTGTCAATTTGTGTTTTTTAAAGAATGCTCATTTTAATATAATATCGAATGTGAAATATGCTAAAAAGGGAATTTTTATGGTCTGAACATCGCTTGAGTTGAGTTTTACTATAAATTCGGTTTGTATGTATTTTATGATTCATGTATACCTATAAATCTGCCTGCTAGACGAATAATGTATGTATGAAATTTGGGGTATATAAGGAGGCTCAGAAGATGATTGGGGTCTGTCCGGTAAAAATAGTGTTCTTGGCGGTGCATTCTCTCCGTTTGACTAGCGATTAAAGACAAAGTTTCCAGTAGTTTTGAATTCCCTAAAAATTCTGGATTGTGTTTCACTTTGCCCTTATTTCGAGTTTCATCCAGCACAGCCACCACCGCACAGCATCATTGAGTTTTAAGCAACCAACCGCAGCATTCATACTTGCAGTCGCCGTGTACCTTTTTTACTTTTCTCATCTCACCTAAACCAAGCTCACTCACTTCAGCATTTTTAAATAAAATACCAACGCCAAATTCAGCACTAACAAATGCCACGCGCTTTCAAGTAATATGGTTCGGCATTAGTTTTTAGCTAATTTATATATTCACATGCTATGCTACTTATAAAGAATCATGCATTAAAAATCATAGTACTACTACATATTATAATCAAGTTACTTGCTGTATTTTCTAAATCATAAATTAATGCTTGCTTTTTACAAAAGTAAATACGAAGGACTATTTATGGTAAGAGACCTTGTGTATCTATATTATACATGTAACGTAACTTAATCGAGAATCACTACCTCGTCTCTGTGAAATCAACGATTCATGTAAGTGAGTTTTTTTCATGGAGTATTTACGGTCTACTGGTTTACAGACATTCATTCATGTAAGTACTTGACATTCATTTTTCATCCTCTTCAACAGAAAACGCGTTTCTGTCATCTGCTGCTAGTTACAAAACCGTTGTGGCTGTAAATGAAAATATTTTTTATCACAGGCAAAAGATATGTACATAATATAAATATGAATCTTATCACGATAATTGATTTTTGGTGCTCCAAATCAAAAGACTACTCTACTCTGCAATGTAAAAACATGAGTGGGGATTGTGGAATATGAAACGTTACTTATAATTAGAATATACATACCTACTACCTGATTGGACATAAATGTTGAGTCATGAGTCATGTTTGCATTTAATTTGAAACCCAAACAAGATGAAAAAAGTTTACTATGCACAAGTAAAATTTTCAATAATGATGAAGAGTGAAGACAAACGGTGTATTCATTCTATTGATGATAACATAACATACCTAACGAATGCCCATAAAATAGCCTTTTCGCTAGAGAACTCTTTCTTCATTTCCCCAACAAAAGGACCAAAATAGCTTACTAGACAGACAGACATACATACATGTATGAATAGGAATTAACAGAATTTTAATATCCTTTACTTATCTTAAGATTCATGTACTCATTGTTAAGTCTTAATTCCTACTAGGAGTAGACGTTTGGGAGTAATGCATGTCAAGTAAGTATCCCTCTAAATTAGAGGAATATAAACAATGGAACAATAATAATTGTCACAATATATCATAGTATCATATTATACCAATATTCAGACAGGTCATGGTTTGTGCGTTAGCTTCGTACTATTGTAAATACGAATGAAAAACTAACATGATTGTTAAAAAATCGCCATTATCTATGCCTATTATGACACATTCGTTATGTATGGGTGGGTGGTACCAACTGGGTATTTATGTATCCATCCAGTCCCAGTCAATGGCCATAGCCAAAGAAAAGGGCATGGGAAAAGCATCAAGTATTTACAAATGTACCTACATTAAGGTTTTAACTAAAAATGCGACATGAGAATTTGTTATGGAAGGCTATTGAAGATTATGAATCATCAAAAGGGATAAATGACCTTTCAATTCCTTTCAATTTAAAATGATTACAATTTGCACTTTGAATTTCAGACATTTTTTCTCTCGCTCACTCTCCTACTCGTTTCCGCCGCTATTATCCAAGTATTCACTGGAGTTGCCCCGTTTCAACCCGAACTATTTCGTAAGTCAGCAATTCACATAAAAATTTAATTCTTGAAACTTTACTAACCTATCGCATGATAATGTTCTGTTATCTATACCTTACTATTACATTAATAACTTTGTTAAGATTCCATACGCTCGGGAGTATTAGTAACCGCCATTCATCACGACATCATGGCCGCCCACAACTTTGGAGTATTTGGATCGTCCCGTACTCTCGTGGAAGAAACTCTGGAAAGCGGTATAGTCCAGGAGGGAGTGTCTCTTTCCACGGGGCTGAAAACGGAACTGGAGGAAGCTGACTGGGGAACTATATTTACAATCTATTTGTTTGCCGCAATAATCACGGCTAATCAGTGTTGGAGGGGTGCTCAGTTATTACGAGCTTCATGGAAGGTACATCGCAAGTCTCATAAATAATTAGCAGAAAATATACAAATGATTTAGCATGAGATTACTTGTAAACTAACTGTATAAATTTTGTGTGCAATATTCAGTGGAAAAATCCTGCAAGGGCCTTGGCTTTAATGGAGTGTTGGAGAGCGAGCATGCTTACCTTCCGCAATTACCTAGTTGGCTTCCTCGTGAGCATTCTCCTTTTTGGCACTCAAGTACCAGGAATTGTGGCCCTTCTTATAGCAGTTCTGTGGGCGGCCCTGTGCCTTATTTCTGTTTCGGCCTATGGATATTTTAAGGAACTGTCCGTGGCCGTTTTGCACAAAGACGATGAAGAAGACCTTTGAAAGGACTTCGGAAAGGAAAAAAAATCGTTCATTTCATTTTTTCACTCGCCAAATATACTGTCATTTATAATTCTTTTGATATTTTCGCTACAAGTGCATCGCTATGATTATGTAGATGTTATAAATTATACATACTACTCATAAATATTTAGAATATAAGTATTGTAAAATTTTATTATCGAACTAAAATACTAAAAAAAATATTGATTAAAAGACCACTTTAAAGTAAATACACTACAGAGCGTTGTACTTTAAAAAATCAATCAATTATTAGTACATAACTAGTTGAAAGTATCAGATACACTCTAAGTAACATTTAAAATCATTATAGTGTCTCGGTTAAATTCTCATACGGCTATCACCGTTATCGGTTGTTTTGTAATTGCTTGTCCCTTCCCCTTAACAGATTCCAGTGCTTTTATTCCCCACAGGCCAAATATGAATCTTGATCGTTGATTTGAGAAAAACAAAATAATTATTTTGCTTCGTGTTTATTCGTAGATTCTGCTTAAATTAATTTAACGAATGAAATTAGACAGCAATAAAAATGGAAAGCATTAAGACGTTAGTTACCCTGTGAGTGGGAAAATGGACGGAGGAGTCATCAAGATAACTCGTCTTTGTGCCCATAATAATCGTAACCGTTCATCAATGAATGCTGCAACGGCAACTTGAAACACCAGTTTGCAAGAAATGGCACTAAAGATCCTCCCAAACATCCGATATGAACCATCATCCACATCAATGTATTGAAAGAGAAGGCAAGAGAGCAAAAGCTCAAAGGCGACTACAATTATCTGAATTTTCTGATAGATGAACGCCAGTTTGATGGAATTTATTGGACCACTTTCCAAGTCGGTGGCGAAGAATAATTTCACCGCTCCGTACAACTGGGGCAGGTACAAAGCACAGACCATGCTAGCCATAAAAATTCCCTGCAAAAAAGTTAACCTGTAATACTGGCCACCTAAAATCCTAAAAACTTGAGTTCCCATCGCGGCTGCTAGAGTGGACGCGATTAACAACATACAAGTGCACATAAGATTGCAAAGGGTAAAAAACTGTTGAAATTAGAATAAAAAATGCAGTCATATTACTACCTACGTTAAATAGCATCTAAATGAAATGGAAACGAGTTTCATTTTGGTTTTTCGAATTACCAATGTCAAATACGCTGCGATCCTCGCGCAAATGTGAGTAACGGTAGGGAACGGTGCTTCAGCTGCCATTTTTTTGACAATCTGAAAGAAAGTGCAAATTCCAGGTAAAAGTAATTTACGGAATTGGCTAACAATTAGAAATGGATTTATTAACAAATTGTGTGCAAGTACAAACTATTTTATATGCTTACATTTCGGCGTGGTCTTCTACGTGGCAAAATTGACGTATTTCTACTGAAATCGTGCTGTGAGGATTGGAAATTAATTTCAATAGAACGAAAATGTAGATTATAGATTATAACTGGTTAAATTAGAGTGTATTTTGTATTAGTCATTGGTATTTTTTCTTTGAATCAGCTCATTACTTAAAGTTTCAAGGAAAATGAAAAGAATAGTCATTTCACAATTGCTTAAAACAAACACAGAAAGATGAATACGAAAAGATTAAAATACAAAACAGCATTGATGCCATCATTTTCCCTTGTCATTGTTCTCTTGCGTTTATTTATGCACCTACTTTAAAACTGCGTATTTCTACGTACCTAAAGAGAAAATAATGCTCAAACTTAATTATAATATTTCTAATGACTGACGAACCTCGTTTAGATGCAAAATAACTAAAATTACTAAAAAATCATGAATCATGAATGATAAAGCGTAACGGAAGCACCTCAGCGTAGTTGCTGGTACATGGACGGAAGCGCAGCAAAACATGCTCACCGTAAAAAACGTAAAAATGGGCGTGAGTACTGATGATTTTCCACGGTCATACTTCCGAAAATGCAACAAATGCGTCGTCAGTCTCACTCACCTCATCATCTTCAGTCACCTGTGAACACAACCATGGCATTTCGAAACTCACTTTCTTTCACCTTCCTCTGCCATGGACACGGACACAAGAAAGTCATCATCGTCATCATTTCGAAATGCAATTCCACTTGTTTACTTCGTTTGTCGCTGCGTGACAAGTCACTGCCCTCCGCGAATTTACTGATTGACAGTTTGTTGGAGGAGGTTTTTAACGAAATTCAAGTGCTTTTTAATCATTTTGTGGCTTACCGCACACAACGTAGCAATTTTACCGCATATTTGTGTCACAATATTAATTAATTGTCGAATGCACATGAATTTGCGTTTTGAATGAGTTCCGTTGAATCTGAGCAGTTTTGTTTTGAAGAATTTGATTGTTCGGTAAGAGAAACGGGATTTTACGCGGTAGTTAGCTAAGTTAAAATGATGCCGAAGTTATTTGAAACTGCAAGTAACCTGACCAATACCAGGCAATAATTTATTTTATTTTGATGTAAACACTAAACAGGTCATTACGATGATGAAGCCACGAACTCGGTCTCAGACTCAACAGGTCAGCGAGAAGAGGTCTCGTGGAACCAGGAAACGTGTTCGAGTTGTCGTCAATTGTGACCCCACCAGTTTTGACTTCATTGACGACAGCCAACCGGAAATGGAAAGTGAAGGGGATTATGCGACTATCACGAAGAGCCCGGTTCCTTGTTGCGGCACTTCGGCCAGAACCCGAATTTATGCCCCGAAGGCGAATAAGAAAGCACAGAAACCGGAAGAACTATCCTGCTCTCAAGAAGTCCAGATTCTTGAGGAGAAAGTATCAAAGAAGCCGGCATCTATCGGAAGGAAATATGTCTGGGTTTCTCATAGCGCATCTTTTCCGGCTGCTTCACCATCATCCTCAGAAGTTCAACCGACAAAGTCCAGTCAAGAGAGTAACGCCACCGAAGTTGGTGTTGACAACGGCAGTAATGAAGCAACCGAAAAGACTGGACCTGTGGCGAACAAAACCGACCTAAAGGGCATTCCACGTTACTTCTTGGACCCAAGCGCGTTTGAGAATGACCCTGCAGAAAAGGAAAGGATCCTGAAGAGCATCTATGACAAGCACAGACGTGACATGGAAATGAAGGCAAAGTTAAATCAGCTCAAACAGGAGAATATGCAGCTGAAACGAATGTTACTAATGACGAGTCAAGAAAAAGGCCAAAAGGTCGGAGTTCTCTGTGGTTCTTCTCCCGCAAACACAATTTCGCAAACTGAATCAATTTTCAACGCCTCTGCCCCAAGTCAATCCAGTTCAGTCCACCGGCCAACGCCCCCGAGTCAAATTCGAGATGTTTCAAAGGAAAAGGCGACGACTCTTGCTCCCCAGGAAGTACCGAAGCGACCACGACAAACGCCAGTACAGCCCAGACAGAGGAAGACCGCTGTCAATTTACAACTGGAAAAGGAGAAGGAAATCATTCACAATCTCTACAAACAATTTGATGATGATGACGAGGATATTGAGGCTATCGTGGCGGCAATACAAGGAACCACTTCATCATCTATGCATTCAGAGTCGAATGTCACAAAAACCGTCAAGAAAAAGCAAGCGCTTTCTGGATGCAGTTTTCATGAAACTGGAAAGGGTGAGCAATACGGAGGTGATGAAGATGAAATTCAAATCATAAAGGAAGTAGAGAACTTTTCAAAGAAATTGAACGAGAGGTATGCTGACGTGATTTTTGAGGAGGCCGAGTGAACGAGTATAATCGCAGCAGCAGTTAGTCATATGAATAAGTTTTCAATTTTATATTATTCGGTGTATTTTAAATGCTGCATTATAACCATAACCGCATAATTAGGATTCACGATCCAACGTTAGTTGATGTTGTAATAATTTAATGTAATTGTCAAGCAATCAAGATATTTTATGATTATTTAGTTACTGCTTGTTTTATTGCTAATATTAATTTATTATATTATACATGAAATATTGTGCAATCATGATTTTTCAGAAATATCTTTCTTTAGATCTTGATGTATGTGATAAATTTAATTATTAAAACAGTATTGTTGATTATTTTAACCTTTTTGCATGCTGCTGTGCTGCACTATTATTAACTACCGGATAATTCGGATTAGTCTCCTCGTTAGTATGGTTTTATTTGTAAGGGAAAGTAGTTTACTTATGTTATTTTAGCATCGAGCTTGTTAAGAATGTACATATAATACGGTCATTTCATGGATACCTGGTCATTTTAACACATCTACATCCGTTTCTGCATTCTTTTGTCAACGAACAACTAAGAAGTTACAAAATATGTAAGGCTACTAATTGGCCCACATTCCGGAATCATCATTTTAGTCTTTAGTTCATGGTAAACTTAAGGCTCTAGTAGACATTCTTCTCCTCACTGATCTACGTCTACGTATTTAATGTAAACGTTCGCAATTCGCATTTGACATGAATCACTGGTTCTATGGATGGGAAATGGGAGGGCATCTATTAAAGATACGGTTACGCATAAAGAAGATAGAGGAATCCTCCTAGAGGATGCAGATTCATCAAAGGACGTTACGTCATTATCATATTATATGCTATAATAAGTTAGACGTTAAAAAGAGTTTTTATGTTTATAGGCTTCTTTTATAGGTGATTTAGTTCCATTTTTGTTACTGTCAACAGGGAGGGGTCGTTCAAAGATCACGTGACGAACCAACTAGCAAGGAACCATTCATGAATAATTACATATGTTCCAAGTGCCTCCCATTGCTTCCACTTGTCAGCCATTTTGAAGCTGAAGTTGATAGGTCGCTTCTTTTGCAACTTTTCTGTCTGCACGCTTCCAAAGGCAAGAAATTGCTGTTTACCAAAAGCTATAAAATTAGGATTTATGGCATCAATTATACATTCCAATGTTGTTAATGACGTGGCGTAAATCATTCTCAATTATATTAAACTATCAACGATCGTCCATCTTCACCTCACTGCAATTTTTCAGTAGCGTTTGAAGAAAAAGGCCATTTGTCAATGTCACATCCTCGACGTTTTCAGTCATTGTCTTCACTATTAAATACACTTGCAAAATAGAGTTGAAAATGTCAAAACTAACGGTTGCCAGAATTGAAGCAGCCACCGCTGCTTGCGTCGTCATGGTAACTAGCAACTACTAGCAAAGCACTACTTTAAACTTGCACTATAAAGCAAAATCATGGAACACAAATAAAACCATTTGAAATTGTGTCAATTTATTTTTCATATAGGGATTCTGCATCTTCTCCTTCATGGCAGCCTCTTTTCTCGTGTACACGGGAACCAAAGTCTTCATCACGTATGCCTGTACCACTCTGTCAACTTCCGGCCCAGATCAGGGTTCCGCCATTGTCGGCCAAACGTGTGAATACATTGGCGACCTTAGCGAGTCTGCTACCTTCATGGGCTACACCATGTTGCGTGATCTGGACCCATTTGGATCCATCCTCTCTCTGATAACTTGCTGGATGATCCTCATTCTCGTCATTTCTTTAACCGTCCCTCAGTTGTCCGCAGCATGGGCCTTGCTCCGTGCCACAACCTTGTCAAAAAAGAGCAGCAACAAAGCAACGGAAATGGCCTTAATTTGGACCTGGCGTCATCAAGACCTTCAGAATACCATAATCTATGTGGAACTGTTGGTTGCCATGGTACTAAGCTTGGTAATCTTCGTGTCACCACAGGACAGCCAGCCGGCGCAACTCGACTGGATTGTGTCCATTCTGATCAAAGTTCTGACCGGAAGAGTCTTCTGCGCCTTCTTCGTTGAAATCTACTTTCATGAACAGTTGTTGACAATCTATTCATCTAAACAAATACTCGACCTTCCAGCCCCTATCAAAACGAAGCTCGAAAAGGAGTAAAGCGTCTATACCTTCTCAGCAGTTTTCAAAATTACTGACGCATGTTTTACATCATTTCTTATATTTAATTTTTTTTATTTCAACAGATATAAACAGGAAACAAAGAAGTGTGAAGACGAGAAACCTAAGAAAGCGCTCAAGGTTTAAAAGGAAGGAACGTATAATAATACCACCAATTAACCTGTTAGTAATTCGGTGATAAATAAAATGCGAAATGACATGAATAAGTTATGACATAAATGAGTTAATTTTTATGTACATCTTTATTTACTTTCATGTTACTACTTCATATCAATCACTGAAAATTTTTGTCCATTTTCATAAAGTTACCTACATAGTTGCGATGTATTTTCCAAGGCAATTTCTAAATAATAATTTATAAGAATATTTAGCTTATTATCTTTCGTCTATTTCCCCCACTTACTCCAAACCGCCTCCATTATTTACTGCACTGTCCTCCGCAACACCTGGTAAAGAGCGGAAAATAATACGAGTAACTTATAACTTATAAACTTATAAAACACGTAGATATTAATTTATAGATATTTAGGGTTTTGATTTTCTTGTATGTCTTATTTGTGAAAGCTTGTTGGAAATAAAGTTTAGTTGCTTTAAATACGAGTAAATTATAAGAAATTTAAAGAATAAGGAATAAACTGACAAAATTAAATGCAGTAAAAACCATTACCTATGATTAGGATTGTTGAATTTGCATAATAGTGGAATCGTCAATCGATGAATGCCTATAAAGAAATTAATATAATGGCATAGGTAAGTACCCTTAACATTAATTTGATTTTATAAGAAACAAACACTCACACATACACATTGCTAATTTAAAATGTTTCGAACCTATTCGAGGTGGATTTTTTATCATACAGTTTGGAGTTATCTCGATGCTTCCACTAGCCAAAGTTTTGCAAACGAAGTAAACACAAACTTTTCCCTTCTTATCAACTCTTTCACACTCGCCATTGCTGCCGCCACCGTTCCCCGCACCGCTACCTTCGATTTCTCCACTTTCTTCACAATCCGCTGAGCAAGGTTTCTTTTTACAACAACGAAAGTCAGGATTGACATAATTGCAGATGTGAGCAATAATAAGTTGATGACCACCTGAAATCATGCAGGTTTTTGTTAAAATGACAAAAAAATATATATACAATTACATAATAACTGAAATAAATAAGATCATGGTCACGAACCAATTACTGGAGGATTCATAATAACACAATCGGCAGTAATGACCACGGAACCATCATCCGGTATACAGTTACTATATATACAGATTTTCCCTCCAACGCCTCCAATAATTTCACCTACTGCCCCTCCATTAATCGGCGGTTTTGGTGTGACCACGACAGTTGTCACCGGAGGATACTTGCAGCATTTGTGGTCACTTATGAAAAGTATACAAATTAGGGGGAGACTGAGTTGGATTCCATTCCAAGTTCCAGACCCAAGAATGACACAGTCTGGCCAGTCAATGTCAATACGCCCCTCCGGACATATTCCAAGCGGACATTGGGAGTCTATTGCAATTTGGGGTGCATTGGCACAACATCTGTGGGAGGCATCGATGAATCTAAGAGAACAAGTGCGTTAATTTAGTACTTGGCGATGAATCGGGATCAGTAAACAGGAAGAGAAAATAGGAAACATACCTGCAAAGGAGAGCTATGTTTAGAATAAACGATCCAAAACGAGGAGGATTGGTAATTTTACATGAAGCGCTGATGCTTAGACCACCTTGGACGCAAACTCCGAACAGACAAGTTGCCTGTGCTCCTTCTACTCCACTTCCTCCAACGGATCCACGGCAGCATCTGCAAAAGTTAGGAGAATAAATATAATGTAATTTTATCTCGTTGAATGAAAGCTATGGGGGCATTATGAGAAAATTATTCAAGGATCTCACGTACTGGTGCTCTGGATTGAAAATAGTACAGAAAACGGGCAAAGTGAGCTACAAGAATACACACAATTAGATTGGGAGAAGTTTCGGTAATGTTTATGTTTATTATTAACCTCTCAAAACTGACCTGTGCAGCATTCCACGTAATTAGGTTAGAAAAGAAGCAGGAGGGGTAGGGGAGACCTACACTGGTACAGGTTCCACCGTGACAAATGGCGCATACTCCGAGTGGACATATTCCCCCCGGGACGACAATAGTTGGCGGCTCAGTTGCAGGAGGCGCAATGGTGACTGGAGGCCGTATTGGCTTTGACTTGCAGCACCTACGTAATTAAACATAATTATACAGGCAAGTATTAAGTATACAGTAGGCACATTTAGTGACACAGTCAAACAAACATTATTTCGTCGAATAACTGAAATGTTTAAAGTTGTTGATGTGAACTCACTTATGTTTTGGCATAAGCAACCGGCAGAACAGCCCGAGCGTGAGGGGCACGATTCCAAAAGTGTATTTTTGGGCAAATGTGCACGTGGGAAATCTTATCTCGATTCTGCCTCCAATACAAATATTGAACAGGCAAGTTTGAGCCCATAATCCTACGCCACCAGTTCCAGTATTGCCGTTTCCAGTTCCTCCGATGTTGCCGTTGCCACTACCACCACCACCACCCGCTCCACATTTCTTACAACCTATTCCAGGTTTTAGGCCATTTCCAATGCCGCCAATTATGCTGCCAATTACATTTCCAACAGCCCCAATGCCTGCATTAACAACATTCAAACCCGTTCCAACCACATTAACACCTAAATTAACTCCAGCTCCTACTACTCCTTGAACGACGCCACTGATTTTACTCTTGCCCCAGCCACCAGGAGAGGGTGCGGGAGCAGGTTTCGGCGGTCTTGAGGATTGATATTTTCTCCAACCTACGAGAAAATCAGTTTTTTTATCATCTTCATCGCTAAACTTTAAAGCGTTAATTTTCTTTACCTGTTCTGGCCGTTAATGTTCGTCCCTCAAGCTTCCGAAATGGAGGTCTTGCATCACCCCGCTTACGCCATCCTTCTACATTGACCAGTAGCACGACGACGACGAACCATACCGTCCATATTCCTAGGATTCTTGAAAGATTTAGCATTATAACGGAATAAGGAATTAGTTGAGATCCTATGTTTTCAAAGTTAACGTTAACCCCAAAGTCGCCAATTGTAAATGCATGCTTTGCCTTGTTATGAAAAGTTGCTTCATTTTCTTTAAGCCAAGGTCACATAAATTAACAATGCATGTTTATGTATTATTTTCCTCTCGTTGTTTGAAATATGTAATTAAATTATTAAAGTCGGTAGCACATTGAACATGAATGATAGTTTCATAATGTGCACAATTGGTCAATATTATGAAACAAACTTTTGACTTTATTCTATGCTTCGCCATTGACTTTTGACTTTAGCTTACAAAATAGAAAATTGTAAATGTCATAGGTAATTTTCATATTTAGTCAATTATGTCATGTAAGAATTTTGGCCAAAAGGCGTAATTTTTGAAAGTGATATATTATCCATCATCATCATCATCATCATGTAGTTTAGAATGATGTAAGAACTTTTAGAGGTGGAATGGGATGATTCGTCATGCTTATGACACGAGTGAGAATCGAAGTTGATGAAATCGTATTTTTTATAAATTCAACAGACCGACAAATATTTCAACCTTAATTATATTTTATTGGAAAATATTTTTATATTAACAATTGAGAACGCTATTTGATTTTGAAAAATTCAAAATTCCACTGTCATACGACTGCGATAGGTAATAAGAAACGTGAATTTAAAAAACAACAAAAATAAATGGCAGTACTTAGTACTTTATCGTTTAGTAGTTTCACTTATTTGTTTGAACTTGAGGTTTTATTTTTTGTATTTTCTTCCCACGTCAACCTGTTGTACCGAAAGTGTCTTTTGTATGTGCTGGTGTCCCTGTCAAAGAAACTGTTTCCATTATCCTCCTCCTCCAAAACTTCATCCGTAATCTGAATCCTCCTCAATTTTGGCAACAGCTCCCAAACGTTAGAGTCGTACATGCACTCTTCATACCCAAGGAACTTGAGGAGCTCCGGTGAAAATCCACCGGAGCTACTAGGCCCTGGCTGATCCATAATGCGTATATCCTCCATGATGACAACGAGTTCCTCCAGCGACTCCAAATCCAAGATAAAACTGATTGTGTTTAGGCATCTCAATTTGCAAGTAATTTTGAGTTTTTTCAATGCTGGCAGTTTTAAACGAGTTTGAGGATCGACCAATCTTTTGAGAGGCCCGAATGTGTCAATTAATATTTCAAGAGAAAAGTTTTCTAAAGCAGCACCAGCTTTGCAAGTGGACAGCACATAGAATAGTTTTTCAAGGCTATCTCTATCACATGATACGTCAATGAACACATTTAAAGACTTCAGAGGCGAGGAGAGCAATCCCGAACTGTTCAGTTTCCAGACATCATTCAAACTCCAGAGGCGGACCGAGAGCTCGTTCAAGTTGTTGGAACGCTGAACCGAGTCCTCATCGTAGCTATAAAGATGACTATGGCGACGGAGGCCCAGAATTTCAAGCTTTTCCAATTGATTGGAATATTTTCTCAGAAGAGCATTCATGATAACAGTTGGCAGGTGAACGGACTTGAGAACCTGAAGGTGCTCCAACTCAGGTAATGGGTTTGACTGAATGAGCTGCTCGCACTGTGGAACCATGATGTCGCCAGGGCCAGCAACAAACCAGAAACGCAGAGTTCTCAGGTTTGGAAGCAGCTCGAGTAGCTCACGAATGCACTTGTAAAATACTGGACCAGTCCTCTGCGCCGCTGATAAAAATCTAAAATGAATTATGGAGGGACCCACTTTGTACAGTAGAGTTTTCAGATCATTCCACAGATCGGGAGATATTTCCCCGCAAATTGCAGGGTCCCAGACAAAGTCACGAAACTCGAAGCAGTGCGTGAGGAATGGATTACTTCCCGGATAAATATCCATGTGCTGAAGAATGGAATGGATTTGTATGGACGTCTGAACACTGATTGTGGCTCTCTGCCAACAATAGGAGGAGTCAACATGTGTTGGAGTACAGCAATCCTTCTTCTCGTGATTAATCCCGTCCAAATTAAGGAGGCAAGGATGATTCTTCAGATAATTATCCACGTGCAACTTCCACGATGTACAAACCAGTCGACAGTTCAACACGTCGACATGATCCAGATAACGGCTAGCCGCTGTAATGACTGGTAAAATGCCCGGAAATAGGAAATCCGTCTTCCGGGAATGCAAAATATTATCCCACAGCTGAGGGGATGCGTAGAGAACATTTGAAAGATCCTTGGGGTTCTTTAAATTATCGTCTAAAATAATACACCAGACCTAGAAATTTAACAGTCAGTCAAATGATACAATCAGCAATACAATCAATCGATTTTATAATCCATTCATTTGAACATATACAGAAATAATTATTTTAATTGTATGACTTACTTCCGGGGGAAGTTTGCTCCAATCTGGTTTTCTACACTCTGCCTGTTGTACATCCTTTCCCTCCATTTTAAATTATCTGGCTACAAAAACAATGCACATGGCTAAAACACAGAAAGTTGCTCTGTACTGAGTTATTTAGGTTATAACTATAACTGATTTAAAAATTAAGCAACTTAATTGAGCTAGTGGAAATTCTGAATAAGCTTGTGCGCAACAAATTATCACTGTGTTCATTCACATGCACTCAGCACACTTGCTCAACAAGAGTTCATCATGAGGCAGCCCAGCTGACAAGTTAACAACCAAAACACCATCGAAAGCCATGAGACAACGAACCACCGACTCAAAAGCTAAAACAAGCCAATGAATCCACCAACTTGTGTGTGTGTATTTACCCATCCATTAATGAAATTCATTAATTAATTGTATTAAAATGTTCAGTTGAGAGCTACAGCAAATATATGGTGAGGAAGTAACTCCCCACTTGACATGATTTGTCTAAATCCAGTTGTTACTTAATGGCAAGAAATTAACTGTGCGTGTATGTATTTAGCGACCGAAGGGAATGGAGGATATGTTAGACCGTTACCTTTTGGTTTGATGTGCACATGCTGTTCAGGGTCACTTTTAGTCGAGATAAATATTATGTCAGTAAAGGCTAGTCAATTAGAATTCTAGTTTAATTTAATTAAACTACATACCTAACTTACTTCCTTTTTTACTCACTAATACCTGCTCATTATTGTCCTTGTGCTGTTTAATGCCGTTTTGTACCACCAACACGGAAGCAGAGGCATTTAGGTGGATAACATACATATTAGGAAAAATTTGGATTTTTGACAGCGTAACAGCAGGAACCAGGAATCAAATTTTACGAAATTAAATCTGGGATCTCTTAAATTGCCAAAGCTGTAATATTTTGCAAGAAAAATAGATTGCCCTTCAAAATGATCCACACAAGTGTTCCGATTTTGATGACAACGATTACGTACATTTACATAGAAAACATTGTAGTAAATGCATTGGAAAGTCAGAGTTGAAATAGCACTTGACCATTTATGAGTAATGAAAAGGTATAAACTGATAATAATATCAGTTATCAAATCTTAATAGGAATAGAATAATATCTATAATTTAATCTAAAATGGACAATTTCGAATAAAAAAACTAAATTAAAGAAAATCATTAATCATACCATAAAATGTAATCTACATTCTCTAGTAATAGGTGTAGGAACCACTTTGTAGGAACGTAATGCGCATTATGCAATGCATTGTGCATACAGTTACAAAAGTGCATCAACCAGAAAACTGACAATTTTCTTTAAAAAGTTATAACTGGTCAGTTCTTGGAAAGATTTGAAGGTCCTTCATAATGATAAGTGACAGGGCCTACCTTTTCATGAACCATTTCTTCCCGTTTTGTGACTACATCGGATCTTTTCCTTTCACCTGGAACCCCAAAACACGCCTGTTCATTCGGTCTTATCGAAATCATAAGCGCTTTCGCGTTAATATCATCACCCTGTTTTTCTTAACTCTCCTCTACCTGACCATCCAATGCATTCATTTTCGACTGAAGCGAGATTTTGACAACTTTAACATCGTCTACGCTGCAGCTTGCGTTTCATTCGCAACCTATCAAATATTCATCATTATCCTCACTTTCGAAGATGAACTTTTCTACTTCCTCAACTCCCAGTTTGTCTACTTCCGCTACATCAACCGGGTGTACATGCCATCTCATGATCCCAATAAAGATCATTACACACTTCTCGTCGATTTGGGTGTCAGTGTCATAGCCTGTGGTACAGCAATGCTTGTCGTTTGTCCAGTTCTTCTCCTCATCATTCGCCCCGACTTTCCCATTTCCTGGGGCTACTATCTTCCGAACTCATTGCCATATATTATCAGGGCACCTTTAGTCCTCGTCAAAAGTCTCTACACATTCATCTTGCTTGCACTGGCAATATTTGGCTTTTTGGCGGAGGTTTTCATCTATGGTGCCGTTATGATCCCGTTCGTCACCCATGAATTCCGAATGGGGCGCTCGTCTTACAAAACTGTGGCGAATCTGAGGCAACCACACACCCTAATGGTGGCTTATAGAAGCATTCAAATTTTGCAGGAGAAAGCGGTTATCCAGATTGGGGCTTGTATTATTCCGACGCAAACGATTCTCACAAAGTTGGCAGTGGTCACTGCTTACATGGTCATTAGACATGGAGATCAAATGCACCAGTATTCCAAGTGGATGCTGGTCACTTGGGGATGTAGCGCTGTTATCGCGTGGGTGTTCGGCCTGTTCATTGGAGGCAGCATTCACTTTTACGGGATGAAGGTACTTACGTCTTGGAAATGCCACCGGTGGAATTGCAAGCGTGAAAGATTGTTAATGAAGAAATTCAGGCTTTCGTGCAGGCCTCTCATGATTAACTTTGGAAAGATTTACGTGATCAAGAAAATGTCTGTGATGACATTTTTGAGGGGCGTGTCGAGGGGCATTCTGAGAGCTTTGTTGACTCTCTAATTGTAGTGCCATTTCAAACGTCACCGGGAAAATATGTTATTTTTAGGGAGGCAGAACAATGCAGGCTTATCGTTAGATCTCGTAATTATTGTCACTAAATGATTGTTGTGTTTTGCTATCAATTTTAATTCATTTTATTGCACAATGCTTTTAAAAAAATTCGTCCAAAAGTACAAGCAAATTGCGGCCAAAGTCTAATCCATATTATACATTCACAAACAGTCTTTCTAAAATATTCATATCTCAAATATCAAATGTAATATATTTAAGTAAACGGCTTCAAAATATTCGTGCGTTAGACGAGAAAATTACGTTCTTTAACATGAAACTACCAATATGTGTTAATTTTTAACAATATAGCAAGAAGTCTTTTCTCTATGAGTTTCATAGAAAACCTGAAACAATCAATTCAATTGTTAGTAAAGAAAAATTCTTTATATCTCCACAATCAAATGTCAAGTTGAAATTGGATTGTCTTTAGTGTGGTGAATACATATAAAATTGAGAATGTCAAATCATTGGAACTCGACACATTACATGAAGTACAAAACTGGAATATGGTCGAATATTGCACAGTTAAAAAGGCAAGCATTCATTTAGTCCATCTCTGCAAATTGCGCAGCTTAGACCAATTAATACTAAGCCAATACACAGAAAAATAATGGCATCACTCAACATCAATCGCATCAAAAGTAATATTAATTACATTCCCACGATAATTAACGTGTACTCCAAAGTCAGGCTAGTTCCTTACCGATTGATTTGGAGTAAAACCGACGGCACGTTTTCTGTCCAATCGTCGGTCCTTATGATGGTACATCACACAATAAAAGAAGCCCGACTTAGCGTTCTCAACTTTCTCCTAATTCTTTTATACAACCACTCATGAAACTGTTCATGTCCACAGGTTTACTGTGCCATTCTCCATGCCATTGCACTAATTCAAGATCTAGCGCTTTTTGTACCGTCATTTTCACAACTTTCTCACAACGGACCTGACCTCAAAGTGCTGTACAAACAGTTGGAAGATTGCATTTTCTTTAGCATGCTACTTTACCAAGTTTACTTTTGGTGGAGACGCCGACCCTGCTTCGTGAAGCTGATCAATAAACTGCACCCATTCACGCAGTCCTTTGCAACTGGAAACAATATTAAGACGAATTACATGATTTGTCTTGGTTTTTGTCTCGCCAATTTCCTTGTAGCAATGATCCATGAGGTCCTGTTTCAGGATTGTCAATCAATTGCTGAAAACTCTGCAGAAATCGCACTAAATTTGATTGTGAACGGATACAGCACCACTTTACCCACAGCAGACAATCACTTGCCAATTCACATGCTCTACTTGCACAAAATTGTGAAATACGGAGGAACAATTTTGCTCGTGATTGCCTCATCATTTGCAATGTTTCAACACGGGGTAATGATAAGCATTCTTTTAGGAATAAAGCAGGTTTGGAGGAACTTTCAGGGGCAAATCCTACAACCAGGAGTTCCACTTGAAATTGTATAAAACAAGAATTCAGACTGATATTTATTGGAAATTTTGTATAACATGCACATTAATTTTCATTTCTACAAACTTTTCAGGGCATTTCCCTCTACGCTGAAATGAAATGCTTAATGGAGCGATTCAACGAGCTGTTTACAGTTCCAATGCTACTCATTTATCTGAACAATCTTACAAGCTTTGCATCACTTCCAAAAATGTTGCTTTGTACGGACTGCAGCTACATTCAAAGGTTCACAGAACGGATGTTTCTCATATTTTATGCTTTGGTGACAGTTTTGATTTGGGTGCTGTCTGCACAAATTCATTCCGACGTAAGAAGGCATTCTATACTACGTATTCAGGCATATAATTATGCAAACATTTCAAGAAAACATGATTTCCTTTAAAATTTAATCCAGATCTTGACAACAATGAGAAGATGGGCTTACAGATTCCATCACACACGCAGTGATGAAGTTCATAATGATGGAATGGGTAGAGGAGATCAACAACGAGCAAACCTGGCATTGGACCGGAGAATGAAACTAATTTCATTTATTGGCCAAGTCGAGACCGATGAACTTGGCGTATCATGCAAATTTTTTACCATAACATTTGGCACGATGAGCTCGGTAAGAAAAAACTCAAAATGTATGTAAGGTATAGTCCCTATCTCTTTAAGAGTTTAGGCGGGAGCGAATGAGATTTTGGTCACGTGATGATGATTTCATTCATACAAAAATACTACGAGTGTTTCATGGATGAAATTATCATCACGTGACCAAAATTTCATTCACTCCCGCCTAAATTATTACGGAGGCAAGGACAGCAAGCAGATTCAGATTATCAGAGGATTTATTTTATTTTTGCAGACTGTAGGACTAATAGTCACATACGCAATTGTCGTTCATCAATTCACCTATTCTACATAAGTTACTAAAACTTCGCCTATAACTTCATTGATTATAAAATATAAAGGAAAGAACTTTGTTCCAAACTCATTCATTCGTACGGATTTATTTATTTCTCGTAACAATTTAAACTGATTGGATGATGCAATGAATAGGCATTACTCTTATGATTGGAAGAGGGGAAAAAATGGATAAAATATGTCTTGAACAAACGAGCCCCACCAAGTTTCCTCCTGTACAATCACCTCCGTAGTTACAAACGGCATGACAAACACGCCAATGAAGCCACACAGCACCAGAAAATTCGCAATCGTCAGAATATTCCCAATGCCACTCGTACGGCGTAATGTTTTTCGTAATGTATCATTATCTGCGCCGATTTGGAGTTGGGCATAACGAAGGCCACGATTCAATTCAAGATTGTTCGTAGGGTGATGATATAAAAATGTTTTCTTGACGGAAGCCAGGTTGGTTAGGGTATCACTGGCGTCGCAGAGAACAACATGGCGTATTGTTTGAGGGTGGATGAGCTCAGGACATTGATCATCGAGCATCTGCAAGAGTGAAAAAATAATGACTAAATGAATGAAAGTCCAACTAGGAAGTCATGTTTCGATTTGCGATAGAAATGTCTTACGAACTTTCAGAAACACATTCAATGTTTCCTCTGAACTACCTTCATACTTGTCAGTAGCAAAGTAGGCCGGAAAGAATTTTATTATGAGTTGGTCATGTGACAGCTTGTCATTTGTCGGAGGTTTAACGGTCCACCTATCTATTTTGGTGCTGACTTGGACAGGAATGCGCCCATGAGCTGGAATAATCCCCGAGCGTGGTCGAACTGTGAAGTGGAACCAAGCAGAGGCGTTGCAATATATTTTATATGCTTGCTTGGAAGACGTGGGATTTTCTAGGTTAAATGTCGCCGTGAATCTTTCAATGGTCCAATTATTGGAGGCTGCTAACGATGTCATAGGTTGGGTAAGAATCAGAGTGGATAGTTTGCTGAAAGGTAACCGGATTTTGCAGAGTTTACTGCTATCGCTGCTACCCTTGGGAATGACTTCATTTTCATCCTTGAACTGGTCATCTTTGATGTCTTTGCTTAACTGTTTTCTCTTTTTAAGAAGGCTGTATCCATCCCCGAATTCACCTGGACCAGAATATTGTGACTGTTGGAAATCTGGGATTGTCGGTTCTGTTGGGACTGGAAGGTCCAAAGAGAAAATCGTTATTCCTTTCTTCCTTCCTCGTTTACGCAACTTGATGCACGCTCTCTCGAGATTGGAATTTGGATCTGAACCATCGGAACAATTAGCCTGCTCGTATTCTTCGTCGTGGCAAAATGTAAAGTCAGTGTCGCAATCACAATCTTCCTGGATATTATTCACCCAATCCACGACATTGTGTCCAACCTGCTCTTCTTGACATTGTACTGTGCCCATTGTGTAAATTGGCTCCTCCTCAAGTCAAGATATGTTGCATTTTTTACCAAACAAATTAGAATGGATGGCCATGACTCTTGAAATGACGTCTAATAATAATAATATATATGACATAAATGACATTGGAGCGCTATTATCAGTAGTTGTTTATTTAGCTTGTTGCTGGGATAACGGAAATGTGATATGACAGCTTATATGCCTTCCCTTTGTTACCACTTATGACATAAATTGCTAAAAATTCAATGCTCCTTTGATTTTCAAACCATTTTGGGATTTTATTAGGTGCACTGTAACAATAAATTAACATTATTTTTACTTCATTACTCATTAATGTGCATTGCTGATGTGTATTGGTAATTCCAGTTTGGTTTCACTTTCCAATGTATACTCCCGTAGGGTTATTTGTTATTAAATGTTGAATGCAGAAATGTCTAGAATAAAAACCATATCTATCCAAAAGTCCCAATGATTCGTTTCATATTAAAACGAAGAAAGAAAAAGTGTGAATAAAACTACAGTGCAGTTCACCCTGAACTGACTTCATAAAATTTTTGCTGGACATTTGATGACCGCAAACGAAAAACAGCTAACCACAAGACAGGAAATAATTTTGTTCTAGGCAGTGTTGAGGAAAATAATGATTTTTGTTGAAACTGTACAAAAGTAATGCAAAATGCAACCATGTCCCTTGAACCTGACGATAAAGCCATGTCATACGGTATGCATGACACAACGTGTGATAACTTGCACTCTTCATGAAACGCTGTGTATAAAATTGGATATTACCCGTTAAGAATGAATATTTCCCACAATACTTATTCCCGGGCAAATTATTAAATGAATTCTTACAAGTCACAATGAAAATGTGCATCAGTTTAGAAGTGTGTTTAGTGTTGATACTGTACATTTGGATACCTGACATATACTCCCGTGGAACTCGAACTGCGTCAGCATCCGAGTGGGAATGGCCACAAGAAGTTCAAGAAAGTCAACCTCATCCTTACGAGGAGTACACAGCCACAGGTATGGACAATGATGGGTGCAAGTAAAACTATGAGCATGACTCCATATTATTTTTTTACAATAATCATTTTGTGATTTCTCTGAGTTCAGAATCGAGTGACAACACCTTTGACCTATCCAGAAATCCCGGGGCATGTGTGGAACGTAACCCATATCATGTAGATCAAGATAATCAACACATCCAGCATATTAAACCAATGTTCAAATCCTCTCTAACTTTCACTCTCCCAGCGGATTCAGCATGTCTTAACATTTTCGAAAATTATGGATGCGGCCAACATGAGGACGAAATGGGAGGACCGTACATTCAACTATTAAATGTGGAAAATGGGAGGAAAGCGCTGGAACTGAATTCAGACAAAAACAGGCTTTTAAATTTCAACATATTTCCAAACTCATTTCAATTGTGCGAGAGTGGTGAATCGGGGCACAAGAAATTACTTGTGGAGCACTGCAAAAGTCAATTTCGAATTGAAATCAGTAAAGGAATAACCTTCTTACAAATTATTATACAACGTCCATTTATATTTCTACTTGTAGTAAATTTTTTACTACTTTTATTTTCTAGAGAGGTCATTAATAACAACGCTGGGCATCAATAACGATAGCTGCGTTCCGATTCCCAAACCCACAAAAAGTTCACAATACATTCGGCCCCAAGCTGAACTGAATATTGTTCGAAATGACCCAACTGACATGGAGACCATTTGCCTGGATCTATTCTCTGGAAATGACTGCACCGGAGATATTGTCCGCTTCGTTGTTCCTCCGTCGTCCTTTTTACGGAATAAAGACAAGGACACTGTCAAAATATGGGAACATTTTAGTGACAGAATTGGAAATCCTGAGGTGGACATTGATGTCAACTCCGTAAGAAAGTGCTCATACTGCCTGAAGGAAGGCGCTGAAGACATATCGATAGCTAATTACGCTGCCGTCTCCTCTCAGAGTAAGCCTCCTTTAGTAACGACTGTGCATTCACAAATGGAATCAACGGATCTACATCATCCAGGACAATGTGAATTTAATAAATGCTCCAACATTTCGAGTTTGCTACAAAACTCATTTGAGTTGAATTTTGATGCTAACAAAGACTGTTTCATTTACTTTAATGACACCAAATGCTCAAACCAACCAACTATTAAAGAGAATCACATGAACATAACTGTGCTACATCAGATTGCGAAAAGGTATCCAAGATTTACAACATGGCATGTGGTAGACTGCAAGGATCACGGGGAAATAGATAGGATATGCTTAGACCCAGTTTCAAAGGATGGAATTGAAGATTTCTTCAAGAAGAAGCCACGCCATCAGGACAAGGGACTGTTTAAGCCCTGGGAAAAGATTGTACTGTCAGTGGCGGGTGGTTTAGCGGTAATAATGCTTATTGTTGTGATAATCATGAGTATTTTGCTGTGGCGAAAGAAACGAAGAATCCGAACAATGAGACAGAGATGCGTTCCCAACAAGAGGCAAGGTCAGCATCATCCGCAGAGGAATGTGCACCAAATTGACGGGATTGAAGAGAATGACTACGTGAATGACATTACCGGATTGCGAGCAATCTGCGAAAGCTTTGCAGATGGATATGAAATTCCAAGAGATCGCATAAATATCGGGAATATTCGGGATAGCACGGCATGTATCATTGGGGTTGGGGAATTTTCAGTTGCCTTTAAAGGTCGACTCGAGCCCGAGGGGAAGACAGTGGCAGTAAAAACTATGAAAAGTGGGCAAGCAACAACGAGGTCGATTAAAGGGGCATTGAGAGAGTGTCAGATCTTCCGACAATTGGGAAACCATCCGGGTATCTTGGAGCTTTTGGGAGTTTGTACGGAAAATGTGAGGAAGGGAGAGGTCTTCATTGTGATGGCTTGGTGTGCAAAAGGCTCACTCAGAGGATTTTTGGCGCAGCAGAAAAGCCATTTTGTGAGCTTGGTGCAGGATGGAGAATGGGTGAACGACGAGAAACTGTATGTTCGTTGTACATTGTCAGCTAAATTCATGCAAGAAAGATTTTAATTGGAAACTAAACGGCTTTTATGTGATATTTCAGGCAAAATGCTTTGGAAGCAAAATCGTTCATTGAGAATGGGCCACCCGTGAAGTTCAATACTATCCAGTTGTTCAAGTGGTGCATTGAAGTAGTGGATGCAATGGAATTTCTGACTGTACGAAAGGTACGGTTCTCTGGTTTTAATTATTGAGTAGGTAGTATTTTCTTAAACAGTTTTTAAAACTTTGAAATTCATCCTTTTCTCATTTACCTTGGGCTTAGATTGTTCATGTAAGCCTCTCAGCAAGAAACGTTCTATTGGACGAAAAGTTTACTTGTAAAATTTCTGACTTTCATTTGGCGAAAGTACCCGGCGACGTGGTCCCCATTGGGTCGTTCAGCACTATGAATAGGAACCTGAATAAAGTGCGTACATGCTTCATTTTTACGTGCACATAATTCATGCATTTAGGTAAGTTTAATCTTTAACAATACGTCTTTTATTTTATATTTAAGGAACGGCTTGTCCCTTGGAGGTGGTACGCAGTCGAATCTCTCCTGGACGATGTGTTCAGTGCACAGTCGGATGTATGGACTTTCGGGGTCTTCATGTGGGAAGTGTTCTCGCTCGGCGCAACTCCTTATCCAGAGTACACCTACGGTTCAGAGTTTACACTCTGCATTAAGCATGGATATAGATTGCAAACACCTAATTTTGCTACTGTAGAATGGTATGTGATTTTACTTAGCTTTCTTGTTTACAATTGTGAAGTTGAGCTAAATACTCAATATTGAGTTAATTGTAATACATACGTGTACATACTATTCCTTTCACCTAGCTATCAATTGATGATCATGTGCTGGTACGACGCACCAGAAAAGAGACCGTCGTTCACAAAGTTAAAATCAAAACTGGATGAGATGACGCCGAAAAAGAATGCTCCTATCATGCCGGGGCCTTTCCAGGTTATCAGGACCCTTTCAAAATAGCGATATTGAAACAGAAGTTTACATTGGGTGGCCTTCATGGACCAATTTATTGAAATTCACATTCTACTCAGTTTGTTATTTAATCATTTCGATCGAAACATGATTAACATATTTTCATTTATCTAATGATCTATGTAATAGAAATGTAATAATCATTGTTCTTGAGATTTCAAAATCAATTCTTGAGATTCCCAGGTATAATCATCCTCTAACGTTACCCATATATGCTCAAGCCGCATAAAATAAGGAATTAATCTCCATTTAATAAACCAGTCCATGAACCACACCTCCTTTACATTACTTCATGAAAATTTTTAATTAAAAGTATTAAAATGAGCTAATGTAGTTCACTTAGTGCTGTTTTTCTCGTATTGAAAAGAAATTAATTTTTGTGTAATAACGGGAGTGGAATAAAAATGATCTGGACACATGGAAATGATTTATACGGTCAAGAACATCCCATTTTAATTTAAAACTTTCCTTATTTTTTAACATGTAAATTATTGATTTTATTAAAAACGATATTCCTTCTGAATAATTGAAATGCTACTTGTGCGTATTTGAAAAAAACATTCAAGTGTACGTCACAGAACGAGGGCAAGGTAATCGGTAATCGGCAAGATATGTACATGAAAGCATAATAGGTCGGATACACGGAGCTGTACACGATTCTCTCCTTCAGGAAAGGTTTCTTTCTGGAGTTCTTTATGTCAACGAAATGAATTTAATACGGAAGAAGTAATAAGAAATGAAAGGCTGTTTTGCCTTGGATATATGAACTTCTCCGTTTACAATGATGGAGTTACGTAACCAAGTGGGCAATATCCCGATCGCATTCCTACTTTTGAATAGAGGCACAATTTTTTGTAGACAATTTAGAAGGGTAAAGGATTTCACCGTGCAATGGCTGTATTTCAAGAAACCTACGTATGAGTTTCTTTCAATTTTGATAGTAACAGGTTAACTTCCCTCAGTGTTCCATTGCATCTTTAAGTTGTCAATTATTTTTTCGACATGCTCAGTGAGCGCGGCTACTTCTGTATTAAATATTTTGTTCCCTTTTGTGCCTTTCTTGGCAGCATTCCATTTTCATGGGATCCTCAAAAGCGTCACATCATCGTGTCCCCACATGGTCGTAAAGGCGTACGATTCAATGCCCTTCTTGTCGTCCTCAGTATTCTTTACTACATTATCCAAGCAGTGAGATATCGGCAGAAAGGAGACTACGAAGTTTTCAACCTAGTCTACATAGCGGGCAGCCTCATTCTCGTCATTTTTCAAGTGTATCTCATCCTTATAGTTTACGAAAGGGAAACTCTATCGATTGTCAACGGCGTATTAACTCATTCCAGATACACATACAGTTAGTAAATAAATAAATTCTTTTAAATGGCAAAATGGTCCACTCGTCCACACATTCAAAATATAACTGCTTCAATTTAAGTATGATATGATGAGTTATAATACATAAATAATGTAAAATGTAATGTGATGCAAGGTGTAATTTTCTATTATATTTTAGATGAATATTTTCCAAACTACGACAGGAATGGAAGCCTTCGCGCTATCATAATAGATCTAGGATTTTTATCAATTAGTCTCGTCATCTTTTGCTGCCAACTATTTACCGTTGTTGTTGTGGCCCTTTTCCCACGAGCGCCTATTTTCTGGGGACATCTTATGCCGAATTCCGTACCATTCATTTTGCAAATCCCCGTCCTATACATTTTACCAGTGTTTATAGTTGTCAACTTGGCGTTTGCCGTTCTTCTTTTATCCTTTATCATTTGTTACTATGCAGTGTACGTTGTGACTTTCCTTGCATCTGAATTGAAGGTTGATCGACGACGCCATTGTAAGCCCTACATATCCTCAAACAAACTGAGGCAACCAGCGAAGTTAATTTTGATCTACAGAAGCATTCAAATCTTTCAGTATCGTGCAATGAACAGCATTAGCGTATTCCTATTGCCTACCCAATCAATTATTGGCAAGATGACAATTGTTTCAGTGTTCATGGTAATCCGCAATGGCCACAGGATGAGCCTTCTCACCGTTTTCCTTCTTCTAACCTGGACGTTAACTGTGACCATGTTCTGGGGACTCGTCCTACTTGTTGGTGGACATTTTCACATTTACGGACAGAGATTGATCCAATCTTGGAAGAATCATCAATGGGCCAACGCTCACAACACTCGAGTGATGACCAGATTTACAAAATCATGTAAACCGCTGACTATCAATTTTCAAAATATTTTCATTATTAGAAGGCAAACCGTCTTCACGTTTATACGGGGTTTAACTAGAGGAGTTTTTAGAACACTTTTAACATTATAAGTTGAACATTTGAAACTGTATATATAGGGGTCTCTTTATTCAAGAATTATTAATATTATAATTTGACAATGAAATAAAATGTTAGCTTCTCATCATGTCTTCCCACTGTTCATCGAATGTTTTACC
Source organism: Sinella curviseta (assembly GCA_004115045.4). NCBI lineage: Eukaryota > Metazoa > Arthropoda > Collembola > Entomobryomorpha > Entomobryidae > Sinella > Sinella curviseta. Next base: position 55,175,947 of record CM023200.3, on the reverse strand, counting down.
TGTTAACCTTGGGAAATCTTCATCGTCAAAAGTATCCTCCCTACACCATCTATTCAGCCAATATGTTACGTTCCTTCCCTTCCATTGATTTCTTTCATTCAACCAATTAAAAAAGTAGGCCGATACTCCCCACCCTCTCGTGTAATTCATTCCATTCCTTGGTTTTCCTGGTTTCCTCTGAGGTTCCAAATGCCAATACCAGATCCAATCCACCATGCCACTTTTCACCCAAGCAGGACATGTGGTACCGTGGTACTGTTGAACAATAATGACCATACACTTCACCCAAAATCCCATGTTCTGATTTCCGCTAAAGTAGTCCGCCGCCCCAATAATAATTTTTTGGTTAAATGAATAGTAGCCAGGTGCACCACGAAGTGATGTAGAAAATGACACCTTGATAGTATCCACAGGTTCGAAACTGGGTGAGTATAACATTTTTGCAAAGTAGGGGTACCAATGCTCCAATGTTGTCTTGACCCTGGCTGCATATTCAGACAGTTCTGGAGCTTCACTGGTATTCACCTGGACGGTGAAATGAGTGGGTTCTGACATCATTTCCGCCCATAGTTCATCTGCATTCTTGCCCAGCAGATTCTTGATCGTTGTATTTCTGTATTTACCAGCCCTACAATCGGTATTCAACAAAGAGGTCAAATTTCTGTTCAGGCCTTCCCTGCTTATCAATTTGCTGTTCAAATAGTCTAGGAAATAGGCAGCTGTTATATATCCGTTTGTGTAATGATACTTGGCCCAGGGTTTGCTAGGTTTGTTGTGTGGCTCATAAACGTAGTATCTAATCCAGTCTGCCAGGCCTTCAGTTAACCAACGAGGGCAAATGCCGGTGGCACTCCAGGGATACTGTTGGATGATGTGAACAAGTTCATGGATCAGGGATCCAACATCTTTTGGATACTTCCTGTAGAAGTCAACTGAAGCTACGATAAGGTTTTGTTCCCAGATTGCATATGTAATGCCTTTGTAATTAGGATCAAAGAAGAGTCTCACTCGGTCAACTTCTCTGTATTCGTCTGAGAAGAGAAGTGTCTTAATTGGAGTGTACCAACTTTCCAGATCGACCTTCGCCCAGTCACCAAACTCGACAAGGTCAGAAGCCTGACCTGTGTCAATGTCTACGATCATTCCGGTAGAAGAGGGTGCGGTTACTCTGTTCCAAACAACTTATTTTTAGGCATGCAAAATTTCGTTCTTTTTCGGATATCCGTAATTTTACAAATTGTACTTGTCTATAAAGTTACCTCTGGTCAGGTGGAAACAACCCAGCATTGCAAAAAGTGAGAAAATCATAACTTTCATTTTCAGATACAGCGTTTCTCCACAGAGCCACACCAATTCGAATTTTGTGTCAAATGAATGAATGTGGATGATGAATCGCGAATAAATTCATTCTGGTGATTCTTTCATTTCAACATCTGCTACAAATCTGTTTGAATATATTATGTATTTACTCGTTGTTGAGTAATTATTGATAATCATTTTTTAAATAATTTTTCAAGTAACTTTGGTACAGTTGGTTTGTGATTCATAAAAAATGAAGTGCATTATTCTTTTGTTAACATACAATAGTGGAGCATACTTGATTTAAATAAAAAACTAAGCTAGGTCAATATATAATACTAGAAATTTTGCCTGACTGAAGTTCAATGAAGAAGTGTAATAAGACCGTCATCAAATGTGGCAACAATTTGTGAATAATAATTAGGAAAGTAGATTATTGGAGAGCTTAAAAGGTTTTAGAATAAGTTTTTCCTCTTGAAAAAATGTGTTGGATATGGAACTCATGTAATCTGTTGTTTAGGTACGGATGATTATTTCATCAATTTTAATCATAAGTTGAATCAGTTCATTTTATTTATTTTATTTTTCTTGAAGGTAGTGAATGGCCAATGTCATTCCGATTTCATTCCATATTTTGACACTCAATGAAGGGTTCAAAAATTAATTATTTATTGGGGCATTTGCCTCAACAAAAACATGGCTATCCAGTAGCACTCAAACGAAATTAAAAGCAAAAGCTGATTCGATGATGCTGTGACGGAATACCATTCAAAAATAATCATTGTGTTGGCAAAATGACGCAAAAATATTCGATTGGAGATGGCGAGCATCGATCTCGCTACCTCTCACATGCTAAGCGAGCGCTCTACCATCTAAGCTACATCCCCATTGGTACGACATTGTTGGCAAAATGTGTTATTTAAATGGGTCCCTGAAGGTCACCTAAGGGCCCTTCTACCTTCCCTTAAATACTTTTGGGATGCATACTTATGATATTAGAAAGATAAAACATAACCTACGCTATTTACCTATTATAAAACGTATTCATGCAACCTGTTCAGAGACATATAATATATATAGGTACGAATATATTTACACTTGCTGTTGGTGTTAGTACGTATGGTAGCCCACTAAACCAATTTTGTTGGTGCAAATCGAATCAATATGTGACGATGGACAACGGACAACTAAATCTGGTCTATAATGCTGTGGGGCAGACGTGCGTACCAAGCGTTATTGTGAATCTATAATGCATTTCAACAACACGCAATACATGCTATGCAGATTGCGAAATTTGAGGCACCGTGAAAAGTACTTAATTTTACGTATCAAAATTTGAGATTTATTTGACGATTCAGCCTAATTATTTTGAACGACATGATTTCCTCAAGTAACCAATTGTCTTAATTTAATACAGCGATTTATAGAAAGAATCTACTTCTTGTAGTAGCCATATCCGTATCCGAGTCCTCCGTAGGTGGCAAGACCGCCAGTGTATCCGTAACCGTAGCTGGCGGCTGGGTAGGCAGCATAGCCGCCGTAGTATCCACCGTAGTATTGGGCGCTGGCAACAGCGATAACGGCGGCGAGGAGGAGGATGGCGAACTGAAAAGTTTGCGAAAGAGAACAATTTAGCAAAATCCCGTAACCGTTCAAATTGAAACATTATAAGCAAAAATGATGAAATAGCTAAATTTCAGGATTTTTTTGAAAACTTACAAGGCGAGACATTTTGAAGTTTTTGGAATTGAGGTTTCTGCTTAGCAAGCAAGTTACTTGATTGAGTTGAAATGTGCTTTTGATGCAGGTACAAACTATTACCGCACTATTTATACTGGAATTTTCGTTCATCTAATAATGCGTTCTGTTTACATACAAAAACTAAGCAGTTGCCTGTTATATTACCCAGTAAACTGGAAAGGTTCATTCTCTCATCCCATTCATCAGTGGCAGGGTTCACATTTTCTTACGTAATGCGTCACTCACGTCACTCGCCCATAGCAGGTTCCAATTGAAGATTACCATAATCACAGCAAACACGACCAATATTCAAGATTGCAATTTAGAAGAAAAAAAGTTATGTCATGCACCGTGCGAGCATTGTTTCGTAGTTCTACTCGCTCCTTGTCGTATTTAACCATATCGTGCTTTCAGCAGTGGTACTGGTACTGCACTGCAATTTTCGTACAATCAACCAGATTGCAAATAATGCTAAGCCAACGCAACACCACGCCTTTTTCAAATGAATTATGATTGTTTTTAACCGGTCGTTCTGTACAAATGTAAAAAAGAAATTTTTTGTGCGTGTCCATTTTGTTTCAGACGTCTGAAGATGGAAGATGATACCAAATCAGTAATCAGTGAAATGACCTAAAGATTTTTGCGATGACGACAAGCTAAATTTGCTCGAATCCTTTTCGCATACACATTTCTATGAGTCTGAGAGGCAGTCCTTCTCTTCAGAAAATGGATACATGATAGGTATGTACAACACAACATACCTATGTTTTTACAAAGCCAGATTTCATGTCACGTAAGTCACAATGAAAGAGAAAAAGTGAAGGGATCTCTTACATACTTCCAATTATAATATCAAAGACACTTGATTGAACAGTATCAGAAGTGCTCCAAAATTCGTTAAGTTTAACAGTTACATCTTGTCGTTGCTATGACAACGAATTGGGGATGTAGCTCAGATGGTAGAGCGCTCGCTTAGCATGTGAGAGGTAGCGAGATCGATACTCGTCATCTCCAGTCAATTATTTTGATGATTTTGAAATCAATGTAGGATTGACTCTTATTTTGTTTTTCTTTGATAATTTTATTTCGTTCTTGAAATAGGAGACATGTCTAAGTAAAGTCATAAAAAATGATTACAAATTGACAGTTTTTGTTATGAAAAAGGAACGGTTTCGACATATACCTGTAATTTCAGTGAGATAATAGCAGCTCTCTAATCTTGAGCACACGTCATTCGTTTACTATAGCTGGAGGCACTAGATTAGCAGGGTAGCAGAAAACCTGTTCCAGTATTTTTGGTATCTTTTGACATGATCATCCTTCATGTTGCTACGACGTTGATGCTGTGATTGATATTATGCGAACATTATTTATGTGATAAAGGTAAACATAGCACGAACAACACTTGTCTTATATCCTCTCAGAATCCGCTTCACTATTCCCAATATACCAATTACCAAGCTTGTATAACCCAGAGAATTCGAGAACGAATGTAAATGATTGCAAAGCTGGAATTCTATGACTCGGTATATCATGCAGCGTAGTAAAAGCGGGTCTGATTTCTAGTAATCAGTCATTTTTATTTTTTAAATGATAGCATTTCCTGGTCTATTATTGACCGTGTTCATAAATTCAATTTTTTCATCCTCATCAACTTATTGCCAGCTTTTGACCGACAACAGTAGTCAACATTAAACACGGACTACAGCAATGGAAATAAATAGTTTGAATATTTTTCCATTATATAATGCGCATACTGAGTATGTTACACGGGAGACCAAGATAAAAAAAATTTAGCCATTTTAAAAGTGGAAAATTTGCCATATAAATACCCCCGCCAAATTGCAGTCACACATCACAAGCTAATAGTCATTTACACAAACAATTTAAACAAATCCGCAAAATTTCAACATGTCTCGCCTTGTAAGATTTGAAATAATTTCTTGTCGTTTACAATAATGTTTAAATTTGCTAACAATTTGGAAGACACTTAAACTCTGAATTGAAATTGTATTTCTAGTTCGCCATCCTCCTCCTCGCTGCCGTCATTGCCGCTGCCAGCGCTCAATACTACGGTGGATACTACGGTGCTGGATATGCTGCCTACCCAAGCTACGGTTACGGGTACTCCTCTGGAATTGCCTCCTACGGAGGACTCGGATACGGATATGGTGCTTACTACAAGAAGTAGACTGTTCATATAAATGTTTTCAAAATTTGATTATTCGAAAACAAGGCATTCAAAATGAGTTGAATCGAAAACAATAAATTCTGGTTTTAAAACATACCTTTTATTTTGGCTTTACAAAGAAAATATTATTTTTTCATACTTTTCATATTCCAACTTAAAAAGTTTAGAATCACATTCATAAATTCCGAACTCAGTTGCAAAAAGATGTTAAACTTCATTCTGTGAGCCACACACTTTCATTAAACATTAAACAGCTCTTTATTGAAACGTGTCTAGCCAACATCACAGTACATAATACCATGTTCTTCAATCAGTGACACAGACAATAATATAAAATAATATATTGATCTGTAAGCGAGAGAAACATCATCGTAATAGACAGTGCCTATTCTGTGGTCATGGAAAAATTGTAATGTGCTGGAGTAATGTTGACCAATATTGACACACCCTTTAATCCGCTTATTACGAGTGTTACTAATAATAGTAACGTAAAACTCTATCGATGATGCGTCACAATCAGGTGCATGGGAAATTATGGAATGTAGACCGAATGAGTATGCATTACGTATCATTTTTGTTGTCTGATGAAATAAGTCAATTAAATTACTATACGTTCCGAAGACTACGCCTTTTTACAGCAAATTACATAGGCAACTATAACAAAACTAGTCATTTACATTTTTGCACGCAGGAGATGCGTCAAAATGGAATATGATGGTGTATAACCACTTTATTATTCAACCGGATTTTAAGACATTAGCAAACCATATGGATTTTACGTTTTCTGAAACTGAAGATGCTGCTAAAAGTCAAGGTTAACACCCGCCCGCACCCTTCATTCACGTTCCAAGAGTGTGGCATTACATTGTACTGGTAAACTGGGTCAGCTTAAATTAATTATGGCCGACGGCATGAAGAAACCTGGAAGATTTCAGTCAACAATCACATTTCGCACTGCTATGCCAGAATAACATAAAACATGTTGTCGTGATTTTCAGGATTCTGGACCCTGAATGCAAAAACCAGCAAACAACGCATGTGCATGTACAAATGTTGGGTAACATTAAAAATAGTAACCGAAACAAGTTTTGACGTTATGCACGTTGTGCATAGTTTGTAAAAACACCTTTTTATATGTATACTTATCCATATCTTTATAGAAAATGAGTAATCAAAGTACAACAAAACATGGCCATTATTTAAGAGATCAATCCATCCTCCACAATTTGGACACATTGGCAGCGATTCCAAGCGTGTGTGTTGGAGGACTGGCGCAGAGTTAGGTCCTGCTTAACGTTGCGTCAGTCTTGTTCATGTCCTGTCAAAGCAGAGGAGGCAAGACATCGATTTGGGTGCTGCTGGACTCGAGAGTGGGACAACTTTTTATGCACATTGCCATGATCATCTTCGATATCATCATCCATCCCATCGCAAAAATATTTCTCGTCCCTTATCACTTGTTAATATCTTTTGTATTACCATTAGTACTTAGCTGAATTATTTTTATGATGGTAATAAATATTTGTAAAACAATCCGATACGATGCAAACTGAACCTCCTTTCTTGCATTCTAGCATTTTTCTGTTCCAGTTTTTATTCATGAGCCAAGCCGTAATGCTTCCAAGTTACTATAAATACTCCCGCTAATCTCAAACAAGGCATCAGAACAACTTCGAAACTCAAATCACAAACACTTGCTCGTAACGCAGTTACAAAACCCAACAAAACTTCCAACATGTCTCGCCTTGTAAGTTTCCAAGAATTAAAATTACCGTGTATACAGACCTACCTGCTTGTGAAATTCTGCTTTTATAATCGAAACTTTTTAATTTTAATTGCAGTTCGCCATCCTCCTCCTCGCCGCCGTCATCGCTGTTGCCAGCGCCCAATACTACGGTGGATACTACGGCGGCTATGCTGCCTACCCAGCCGCCAGCTACGGTTACGGATACACTGGCGGTCTTGCCACCTACGGAGGACTCGGATACGGATATGGCTACTACAAGAAGTAAATTCGGAATTTAGACGTTTAGTTTTTTAGTTTCAAAAACCCAATTGGCAATCAATATTCTCGGGCAAGTTCTGTCCTTTAATTTGCGACCATCGTGTAAATTTTGAAATAAAAAGTAAATTATTCGTGTTCAGTCAAAAAAAATCTTAAAAGATGCATAACATTTTTATTATTTAGCTGAAATCGTCATCGAAAAATACTGTTTGCAAACCGAGACAGATTAGCATGTATTCGTTGAGGAGTTTTTAAAAAATATGCGTACCTAAATGGAAGTATGATACTGTCTGCATATATGGCATGAAAAAGTAATTTTGCGGGGCTGCAAAAAGTGACGGGCTCAACCGGGATTTGAACCCGGGACCTCCTGCACCCAAAGCAGGAATCATACCCCTAGACCATTGAGCCGTCATTGACAATCGTCTGCCGTAATGTGAATAAAAATTAAGTTAATCTTCCTTAGTCACTGAATGGTCAAACAGGTTATACCTAATCTACACACTGCACACCTGTGTGTCTATTCAAAAATATCATTATCAAAGGACCCTTTCACTTTTCTTATTGTCCTTCTTTGTCATGTAGCGTGTAAACCACCTTAGGTTTTAGGTATATGTACATAGTTATATAAATAGATTACCTAGGTCGGTTTGGTCAGTGATAACAAAATTAATCAATGCAAACTTTGCGTTAATTACAAGCATAAATATAGTGTGATTTTGAAAAGATTTTACTAAATCCATGATCACATTAATGATAATGAAATAATATTATCTATGCCTATCACATGCAACCGATCAGATCAGAGTGCATCATAGAACCCAACTAATTTTACTCATTTTTGCATTATCGCATCCCATTTTTTTGGACTAAACGAATTACCATCCAATATGTTTATTCATGTATAAGCATGTACCCAGTTGAACGACATGTTATTGAGCCATTACAGTCAAGTGACACAATTTCGTGTAAATTTTAAACAGATAGAAATTAATACCTATTCCCACTCAACACGGAAAGGACTTGTTGGAACAATGTTAAGGCTTGAAATTAATACTTCGCCAGAAGGAAGCTTCTCAAAGATTGTATGAATCTCGCCATCAACTCTGACAGTAGAAATTGTGCCAGATACTCCAAAAAGGCGGATCGTGGATAAACGTTTTGAACTCATGTCAGGATACGCATTCTCCAAAACCGTAGAAGTCAATGTAGCGTTGGCAACATTGAATTCAGCGAGGAAATACTCCTCCTTTTCGATGGTTTCTAAAATAAGTAAAAATACATGCAATGCTCATATGTAATTAATATACTGTGTCCTGGGGTATCATAAGATCATCGATTTCCAAAGTATTTGTGTCTTACCAATAGAGTCGCCATCGTCATAGAAAAGTTTTCCACTGGCAGTTCCAGTATCGTCTAAAGCAACAATTAATCCGAACGGGTTATTCCTTGAAATTGCTGTGTTGACGGCTGGTTCTTGGGTTGGGAGAATAGCTCCTCCACGTACATGCAAATTTATGGCATCCATTGGAGTAGGAATGGTAACAAAATCACCTCGGGTATTTTCTTCGCTTCCATCGAAATAATTGTACCAGCGAGCATTTGGAAAGTATGCTTTAACGGAAGTTGAGCCTTCCGTTAAAACGGGGGAAATGAGGAGACCACTTCCCCACATGAATTGAGTGTCAATTCCGAATGAGTTGGAATCAGTGGGGAATTCATGCCACAGTGCACGGGCCACAGTGCCTCCGGATGAGACAGACGAGTAGAATAAAGTGTATAGGTATGGAAGTAGGGTGTATCTGACCAGAAGGGCTTTCCTACTGGATTCTGCCACTGCAGGACCCCACGCTGCGGGATCTTGCTCTGTAGCACCCATCACATTGTGATTTCTTGAAAATGGGTAGAACGCACCAAGCTCCATCCAACGTTGGCACATATCCGCGTTACTGTCACCAAGGAATCCACAAATGTCTGCACCTGCGAAGGGAATTCCAAATTGATTGAACTGGAGCATTCCGATGATGGAATAGTGAAGGTTGTCCCATCTACTCCAGTTGTCACCAAGCCAGTGAGCCACCCAGCGACCGGAACCCAAAAACGTTGAACGACTGAGAACAACGGAACGTTTCCCTGTACCCTCACGTGCACCACTAAATAAAGAATACACATGTAAAAATTAGTTTATAATGCATGGCTTTCACTGCTACATATAATATGTAACACATTAACGCATGTTGATGGTATAAAGTATTACATTAAAGTAGGCTCAGATTGGAACCATCCAAAGAGGCTGTGAACGTCATAGTGTTTTCCAGCAGCTTGGACGTGGTCGCCACAAACGGTTCCTGCAGTTAAGGCGCCTCCCTGAATTGCTATAGACATATTGATGTAAGTATGCAACTACAAGAATTATTGATTGAATAATTAAAATATGAAAGGTAAACCATTTAATATTCTTACGCGGCACGTAAGGTGGCCGATTCAGATTGTTTTCTGCACAGCCATCATACATATCTCCTTCAACAAAGTTGGCGGGTTCATTCATATCCTATATGATGATGCAAACTCATTATATTCACTATTCGGAAGTTACAATTTAGTCATTTAAATGCTAATTGCAACTGTTACCAAACATTATACCATACAATATTCATGCTTCATGCACTTACAATCCAAAGGCCATCATATTCCAGCAAGTCATGAAATTCCCTCACGAGAATTCTCCACCACTCCTTTGTTGCGTTCTTTGAATAATCCGGGAAATAAATGGGATCTTCAGGCCATACCTTTCCAACGACCGGTTCTCCATTCGCTTTCTTTACCCACACGTCCATCTCATTTCCCAGTTTAAGAGGTCTGTATTCTTCCGGATTTTCTCCAATGCTTATGCACGGGTCAAGAATGGTCACAAATTTAATTCCCTTTGACTTCAATTCTCTGATGTAATCTGGAAGTCCAGGGAAATTCTCCCTGGAGTAGGTGAAATCCAGCGACTTGTGCATGATGTCAATATCTCCATACTGAACGTCATGTGGAATTCCGTACTCTGCAGTTCTGTTCACCGTTTCCATCATGGTCTCGATGTTGTTGTAGCCAAACCTGCACAACTGAAATCCCAAGCCCCAGTAAGGCGGCATCTGAGGACGGCCCACCGCTTCAGTGTATTGCTGGACGGTGTTTTCGGGAGTCGGGCCCAAGAAAAAGTAAATGTCCAGGAGACCTCCGGTAGTCACATATCTTATTGTAGGACCGTTCAACATTGAAAATTCTAAATAATAGAATTAGGTACATTTTTGTTATGACTGTTGTACCAAAGTTTGCAGTATTTTGCAGATGGCTTACGTTGTGCATTGCTGTTTACAACTACGACAGAGTGCGCATTGCCATCATCCTCTAAAACCGTGTAGTATGGTTGGACTCCATACATATTGGCAGTGAACTATAATGTCAAACAAATCCCACATGCTAACCTAATTTAGGAAATTGCATATTTTTTAATTTAAAAAGAGTCTTTTGTTGCTAACTTGTGGCGGCTGATCTTTAGCCCATAGTCCCCACGTAATGTTCCTCGTAAAGTCATGTTTGAAAGTGGGCTGCTCGTTTTCTCCAATTCCATACATATTTTCGCTGGCCGGTTTCCAGGCCAATGTCAAGAACTGATCCGCAAAAATAAACTCCTCTTCTGGACTGGATTCGAACAGTACTGTTCCGGTAGATCTTCTCAAAATAAGGATTTTGAAGAGAGGATCATTTTGGAATTGAATGTCATACAAGGGATTAGTACTGTCGCCGGATGGAGGTAAAATTTGTAGGGGCACTTCGTAGCGCTGGGTGGCAGCATCGTAGATTTTTACTCGAAGACGATAATTCGATTGGAATTCAGCGTCCAAAGTTAAAATTTGGACTTCACCTTCCCAGAAGCTCTCAGAAGCTGCTTTGCTTAAATTTACTCTGAGAATAGGAAATGCAATGATTAAGACTAAGACTATTCCTAAATTACTGAAAGAGAATTGTGAGTTGACTATTTTACCTTAAACCATTGCTAATTTGAATGGGCTCCCCCACCATGTAATATCCAGCTGGGGCACTGACTGCAAATGTTAAAATATTTTGTATTAATGTATTAATTTATTATACGAGAAGGGTAAAATACAAACAAATTGTTCAAATTATCTCTGCGCATTTCTCATTAATGTTGTACCTGCTGTCGCAACAAAAACCAGAGCCAAAGCAAGAAAATGTATCAACGCCATTTTTAATTTTGTTTTCACTTTCGTAACTAACTGTGTGCGGTGTCGCAATAGGCACTGATGGACCACCCATGTAAGAATCATCTATATAGTCATGGCATTATCAGTAAAATCGGAATTATCTTTGACACTTTTCAGTTGTCTTCATCATCATTAATGATTTTCCATGTCTGTCACAGACTAGGCTTGTAGCAAACCGAAACAAATCAATTAAAATTGGTCGTTGATATGCATACTTGAGAGCAAGCTGTTTTGATGCATGCTGCTCAATAGTGTCAACTGTCAAAATATTGTCAAACAATAATCATGCTTGATTGGAACAATGTTTAAGTGTCAAATAATTTTCTCTCTCGGTGTGGCAGAACGGTGCGGTGGAATTTGCATTTTATATTTTAAAGATCAAGATTCATGAGCACGTGCAGAGATGGGATACTGATGTGCAAATTACAAATGAGTGGGTACGGGTTCATGAAAAACGTGAAATTTTTAGCCTGTCGCATCGTCCCCCATTTATGTAATCGTCTTGGTCATTGGCTTCCAGCCTGTATTCTATACTTAAGCAAATTTTCCTTTACAATTTCAATCTTTATACCTGTTTTATTATGGATTAAAAAAATATTTCATCCAAAAAGCGAACAGAGGACAGCAACATTGAAATACTTTAAGCGGTAAAATGATTTGGTGTTTTTACCGTGAAATTGATTGATTGAGGATTTAGGTAAGCAGTCGATCGAGTGTTGCTTCTTGTACAAACACGCTAGTTTCATGCGATATCACGTGTAAAAAATATATTATATTATTGTATGTTATTATGCACATGTTCCTTATCATATCCCTGCTGTTCTGACATTTGACGAAAGTCATAGGTATAATAATTGGCCCATATCCCCAGCATTTTTACCTATTCCGCTAATCTGACAGTATTTGACTTAAACCAAGAATCCATTTAAAATACTTACTACTGGTCAACCGCACTATAATCGTGGGAGGCATGGCGTTGATGAGTAACCCATTGCCAATGACTTTGGTTAATGAATAAACAGCATTATTGCGTTTTGTCATCCGCAAGTTGATTAATAATTAAACTGCAATACTCACATCAATATGACAGCCGTTAATATAAAATTGAATTGTAAGTTATCTATGGAGTTTTTCTTGTTGTGCATTATGTTACGTGTCATCGTCATCACTGAGCATCTTAAATTGCAAATACACCTTAGTACGCGTAAACAAATATGTATCTCAAAGCAGGAAGCCTTTCGCTAACACCGTCAATCAAAGAATCCTGCGCTACACATAACTCTAAAGATTTTATTCGCATTACAATTCTTATCGTTCGTAGTACGAACTTCGTACAGCGTATCGTCTCGTACTCGTACACCTTACTATAATGATGTTACCTGATGACTGATGCTATATTTAGATATTTGGGAGCTGGGAGCACGATTAAAGGTCTACTTTTTTGTAACTATCAAGCTATACGCTCAACGTCCAATCAGTCAATATGACTGTTAGAGGCGTGTGGCACCATCCCTGCATCCACACCAGTCACATGAGAACCTTCCTTGTTCTATTGCGTCTTTAATGCATCCACAAGTAAAAAATTGCAACCTGTAGCTGTCTCACCACCAATCTGTTATGTATTATGTATATATGTGTGACATTAAACTACATACCTACATTGCGTACAATCATTCCACTTTTTATGTCAAATGCCAAGGTACCCATAGACGGTTTTATGAACAAAAAATTGTGAATGTTATTCCAGCAACTTTTTTGTCGCATCTCAATACGCGCATTTACCACCCATACTGAAATGGCCAATTAAACACTTCAACACCTCGAGTAATGTTGTAGAAGCTCAATATAATTCATACAGCAAGTTATTCCATCGTTCCAGCTTACCATGTACTATTAAGAGTTTTCAAAATCTGACTTCCAACGTACAAGTTTTGAAATATTGACACATATTGATGCAATGCAACATGTTGAGACAAGTTATATAAGGCATATATGCCTTCATGAATAAGTGAAATTCAAGTTTTTTAGGTTTGTTTAAAGAAATATAATTGGTATATTTGAATCGCAAATTAATTTATACCCGAATCTTAATTTTGTAAAAAAAAGTAATAAAAAGTTTCTATAATATTAACACGTCTACTTCTTGAGTAACCGTATCCTCCGTAGGACGCAAGGCCACCGGTGTAACCGAAGCTGTAGGCAGCATATCCGCCGTAGTATTGGACGCTGGCAACAGCGATGACGGACGGTGAGGAGGAGGATGGAGAAGTCGCTACTTACATACTTTCTGAATGCAATTTTTTCTATGAGTCGGTCACCGACACCACTACTATAATTAGATTGTCCGATGAGAAGAGGAAAGTTTGTCCATCATATTATATAGAAAAGAACTACGATCATTTCAAATAATTGGTCTCTGGACAATGATGCATAGTTATGCCTACTATTTACTACCAGTTTCTTTTTTCTTCCCTTTTACACAAAAACTCTTTTTCAAATCTTTTGTGCTTAAAATGTACATACTTGTCTACTATATTATGAACGTACTATAGACGGACTAAATGTTTAAAAGCTAATAGAGAAACCAAAGCCATGCTATGGAAGTTTGTCAGCCATGAAAATCGAATCCGTCTTGCAAGATCTCCTGCAATGAACTGAAGAGTATGATAGGCATATTAATTTGAAGGACACGCATTGCTGTAGATGTTGGTCATATCTCTGAAGTTGGTGTTTGGTATGATTGTCCGGCAAGATGGCAGCCGTTATTATGCATACCTACCTAAATACTGAACAATCAACGAATGAACTACCTACATTATATAAATGCCAAAATGCCGCTCAAAAACACAACTGTATAATACAAGTACCTTATTTAATCAGCATGTGCTACTATTTATTACTGGCTGCAAGTATATACATTTAATAACAAAAGCTGCCATAAATGACCAGTTCACCGGTTAAATCTTAAGTTTAGTCAAAAATGTGAACTGGGGATTCGGGGATGTAGTCCAGCTTCGCTTCTGTGAGGTAGCGAGGTTGATACTTAGACTATCTCCAGACAAGTATTTATTTAAGCATTAATTGTTTAAATACTAGACGCTTATCATAACCCATTTATATATATGATAGTTTTCAGTTTTGTATTGCGTAACCGTTGTAGAGATATGCAGGTGACACTGACACTGACACTGACACTGATAGGTTGTTGGGGATAGCGAGTCATGACACCGAGAACATTATAATGTGCACGCACGCACACTAACTGATGATAGTACATAGTACATAATATTCTATGCGATCTAAATCGCATTTTGCTGTTCGATAATTATTTCGTTCCCGAGCTGTACTAATTTCAATTTGGCCAAGCTTTGACAATTCATGAGGCAATTTTTTAAAACAATCGTTCATCTTTATTCAGATGTGTGAGAATTTCCAATAATTGGATAGCACATGCATCGGTGCTGCGAATGATACCAACTGGCACTACAGATTGTACATTTCCTGGTTTATTATTCTTGAAACAAAGTAAAAAATATTTAAACAGTGTAACAACTTTGTTTACTTGTTTGTTCGTGGCATTTAGGTAAATCCATATATTTATTAAAGAGGGTAAAAACAGATTGAATACCTGTTTATGTCTACAATGAAACGAAGTCAGGTTGGTCAAAGATGAGAAGAGTCAGCTTTTGTGTGAAAAAGCAAGTACCTAATCAGTGCTTACCGATGCAGAACACAATGCTTCCGTTGCCACTGTGCATTATGTGCATCCCTTCCATTCACCATTTTAGAGTTTTGTGTTGTCTGCTATTTTCCAGTTTCGCGAGCAAAGTTTATGCAATACAGACGCATTGGAATTGCCGAAAATTATAAATCGATTTGTACGAATATTCATTTAAAGTGGTCTTATGAATTCCTATAAATAGTGAAGGCGAATTGAAATATGTCATCAGTCAGTATTTAGCTCTTGTTAAGCTTACTTTTAACTTGTCTTCGACAAACTAATCCGCAATACAAAATTCATCATGTCTCGCCTGGTAAGTTGATAAAAAAATAATTCAAAATAATATATTGCCTTGCCAAAAAATGATACATTGAACATGCAATATTTGCCAATTTCAGTTTGTTCTTCTTGTGCTCGCTGCCATTGTTGCTGTTAGCAGCGCTGGTCACTTGGGTTTGGGTGGAATTGGCTACGGAGGTTATGGTGCTGGTTTGGGCTTAGGCTACGGCGGTCTAGGATACGGAGCTGGACTCGGTTACGGAGGCTTGGGTTACGGTGGCTTCTATGGCAGAAGATAAATATTACCAGCTACCGCCTTATTGCATCACGTTGAACTTATTGATACGCAAAATTGTCTGTTCCCGTTACAAGATACCTGTCGTTACGGAATGAAAATTCTAATACTTCAATTACTTGTATTTTAATCTATTGGCTATTAAAATCTGATATTTTATTTTAATGTCGAAATAACTGCATATAAAAAT
Source organism: Sinella curviseta (assembly GCA_004115045.4). Classification (NCBI taxonomy): domain Eukaryota; kingdom Metazoa; phylum Arthropoda; class Collembola; order Entomobryomorpha; family Entomobryidae; genus Sinella; species Sinella curviseta. Next base: position 55,159,953 of record CM023200.3, on the reverse strand, counting down.
TGTTTGTAAATATTTACTAACCATACATTTGACCAGAATCCTGAAATACTAGATACATGATGCAGCGGAAATATAAAAGAAGCAAATAATGATTAATGCTCAAGCATCAAATCACGTCATGGTGTCATGTATTGTGGTAGATCAGGTTTATGAATTGAGCTTGTAAAATCTTGATTTCAGTTCTCCACTAACTTTAAAACCCTCCCTGCTCTCTATTCCTTTGTTTTTTCACTTCCGCCACTTAAAGGAAGTGTATGCAATCCGTCACAATACATCCGTGTGCCTAGGCAATTATGAGGGTGATGATTTCAAATTATTGTGTGAATGACCCGCAACTCGTTACTACCTCCTTGGTACGATTGACAATTTCAACATTTCTAACAACAAGAATAATGATTTTTATGTCTTTTATGTTAAGCATTTTGGAAATTATATATGATTTTGAGAAACATCTACAAATTTTATGTGCATAATTTCTTCTTGAGACAAAGTATGGGTCAGAGTCTATGGGCAAAACTTAATATTTTGAATTTCTATCTATGATCCCGTAGCCAACCCCAGAGTGAATATTTATTCTATCTCTTGGTTGCATTGCTTTCCTATACTATATTAAAGCCACATTTTGGGCAAACTGCAACGAGAATGGATATTTCATACGCGTAACTACTCAATCTCCGAATAACTACTAGGAATGCTAATTTCTGAAATGACCTAGGCAACGGTGACACTTAACGTATTATACAAAAGTATGGTTCATGGGTACATCACATAATATTCATTTAAGTTTTCTTTTCACAGCGCCGGGTTAAATTCCTCAAGTTCATAAATGGGGTTTACGAGGGTATTAATGTCACGAGTTAATCCGACTGAATTTGTCCTACGAACGAAGTGTGCATTACACAGTGGTCATTATTAGTCACAAGTTCCTGCATCTTTGCAGCAAAACAATGAGTGTTACTTGCTGCAGGCAAGCCAAATGAAAACGCGTAATTATATGCAATTTTGACATCACCAGATTTTTGCTGTTTTTAATCATAGCTTATTGTAGGTAATTCTTTACAATACTTCCTTTCTCATCGCAATACGACAGTTTTAAAACGGATCAGCGTTGATCACGTTTTCTTTGTTTGAATTTTCAGCGAAATATTTGAAGTTACTTACTTTTTAATTCTAAAGTCCTTGATTTATGCGTTCATCTTAATACGCTGAAAATGTACTTGCATTGCTTGCGTACGAATAGTCAATAGAGTTGGGTACTCCTGAATGAATCAGTCATGTTCACTTCATTGCATTACAGTAGTAAGTTAGGTACAATTTTTTCAGGGAATTAGCTTAAATGGCAAATGGTCACAGGGCCACCGTTAAAAGTAAAGCAGGTCATTCATAATTTTGAATGCATATAATGACAACGTAATCCACAAAGTTTGTAACACTTGACCATCGATTTCGTTCCGCTGTCATAACGATTACGGGGACTTTTGAGTAGCAAACAGTTATTCAGTGGACAAACGTCAAACAGTATACATTTTCCCACATTTGGTGCAATGTTGCATCAAAAGAAGAGCAAAGATGAAAAGACTGAAAAATCAATGGATAGTTTCCCCGACACCGATCATGGGAAAATATTTGCGCAGGAGGACCTCAAAAAGTTTCTTTCCAGTGGTAATTGCTTTAACTACAGTGAATGCATGTGTGTTGATAATTTGCTTAATGTGTCATGTAGTTACTACGATCAGCATTAGCAACACTACAAGCTCAATTTGGAAGGTAGATGGAATTAGTGTGATTCAAGGTTACCCAAGACGGTATCATCAAGGATATAACTGGAGTAATAGACAAATCAATAGTCCTCGCCATGATAGTAAAAAATCAGTATCTTCAAATGGAAACGACAAAGAGTCTCTCGTCACCCCAAAAGTTCTTTTCAGCAGTACTCCAGCACCAACATCATCCACTGCGGCTCACATTAATAATTGGAGACCTATTGTAATCAATAACTCTGAAAACAATTCCTCAGATTTGACACGGACTTCGTTACCAAAGCCTTTTCTCAAAGACAAGACGTCCAAAACCATTGGTCTCAAACACGCGAGAGCAAACTCGTCTTTTAATAGAAATACCACCGCTGATAATGACGATGCTTCAAGGAAACTGAAAGTTGTTGTGCCATTACACCCAAAGCTCACGTATTTGGCAAGACTTTTTGCTCGCGCATGTAAGTCACCGAAAGCAATTATGATTTCAATATTACATGAAAAATTATATACTCACAGTAATAAGTTTTGTTCTGAAGTTAATAATGATTGAACTTCGTATTTACTGTCAGTGGCTCCACTGTTTTCCGTTGTCCCGTTGTGGAACCAAAAGTGCTGGACGGCAGGTTTTGATCAGGGAACCTGTTACTCAAAGTAACAAATATTTATAATCTTTTCGTTGACTAACATTTCAAAATGCATTTTCCATGGCTCAATGTTACGTTTACAGGAAAGAATGCCTCATTCGAGGTGGCTCTCCACGTGGACTATGCGCTGGTGGATTCGGTGCCTGCTGTGTCTGTAAGAACGCGTTTGCCAATATTAATCCTAAACATTCTGAGACGTTCTAATTACTAAAATTATATTGTTTTTTACAGTTTCCTATACATGTGACTCTATCAGTTCACTAAACAGGACCTACTTTGTTAATCCTGAATTTCCGTTTTCTGTGAGCAAAGCTGGAACGACATGCGAGCATAAAATCACAAACGTATGCCCTCTCTGAAATATTTTACCATAAGCATGATGTCGGGAAGAGGACTGAGTAATTACAAATCTTCTTTGGTTTTCTTTGTTTCTAGTTAGAAGGAATATGTCAACTTCGACTGGATTTTGAAGAATTTCATTTAGAAAGTCCGAAAACGAAAGACGGGATGTGTTGGCATGACGCATTACACTTTTTCGGAGTGGATGTCACATTGCCCCCACTTTGTGGAGATTTGAGTGGACATCACTGTAAACGTGCTTCTCATTTTTGCATCATAAAATGTTTCTCGTAAGTAAATTATCGGATTATTGTTTGGTTATCACAGTATACCTTCCAGTTGGATTCGATCCCATCGTCAGCTACACTCTGACCTTAACAGGAGAACGACCCTGGAGAAGGTGGAAAATTAGAACAATTAAAATTCCTTGTGGATCTGGCTCTATTGGTAGCTACTATAAAATATCCAATAATGTGTTTTGATAAACACACATAATTAGACCGTCCACTTTCACAGCAGTTGTGTGTATTCGTATTCTTGTAGCTCCAGGAGGTTGCCTGCAGTACCATCAGGGTCCTTATGGACGCGTAACCAGTTTTAATAATGCCGAAACTTCTGCCGGAACCAAAACAAATATTTTGGGACTCAGCTACGGTGTTTGTGTTCGCAAAGAGCGAGGTTTCTGTGCTGTTCGAGTAATGAGCACATCTAATAATAATATGTAGTAACAGTAAGAAAATCATGCTTGAGAAATACTAAATTTTGACGCGTCATTTTTACTTCTTTGTAATCTGTAGTGGTCAAAATGTGGACACTCCTCCAGCAGCCATCATTACGGCGACCGAAGGAAACGACGTGACATTAGAGAATTGTTTCCTGACGGAGCAAATAGCAAGTACCTAAATATTATTGTCACCGAAAAACAAAAACAGTTAGAACGAGCGTTGGCAAATCCTTCAGTTCAAAATAGACAAATAGATAACACAATTTCTAAAACCGAGCCAGGTCAGCTCAAAAGGAGTGTACTAATGTCACGATCTATGAATTCAAATTCGTGGAGACCCATGTCATTGAACCATATCGCGAGTAGTAGCGAAGGCAAACGGATAAAATCAAATGCCATTGCTCCGGACAACAATCAAGTTAAACTGGCAGTTACGGATTTGCTGGAGCATTTGACAAACTCTTTGAAGGTTACATCGAAAACAAAGCAGAAGGTGAAAGGAGATTCTGGAGCGGGCTCAAGTGCTGGAGCCTCCAATTCAATCTTCAAGTTGCCTTCCATTGAAGCAAAGAACAAGGGTCACGTCTCACATTTAGCAACAAAAAGACCAGTCAAGCTGTCCTCCTTGAAGAATATCTTTGGTACAGGGAAAGGGAAGATACCCAAGCCAGGTTCCTTTTTCGGTGGCGGGGATAAAAAGAAGCCGTCCAAGTACAAGATACCATTTAAGAGTAAGAAACCGTTTTTCAAGAAGAAATGGAATAGCAAGAAAAAGTCGAATGGAAAGAGCAAAAAGAACAAAAGGAAGCAGAAAAGAAAGAAAAAAGGAGGGTGTCCCAAGATAGCGTTTCCTTTCCCGTTGCCCATTGCAGTTCCATTTCCCTTTGGTGGGGGTGGTGGCGGAGGTGGAGGGGGCGGAGGAGGAGGAGAGGAGGATGGATCGGGATGGTCTGACGATAATCATGTGTTCACAAGTAAGATTTGTCATGATACCCCAAAGTACTATTTAGGTATATTGTATATTAAGTGTTCAGTTTAAAGGAGTTAAATAACTTTGTGTTAAATACAGCTGCCATGGAGCCCTTCTTAATCCGGATTGCGACGGACAAGTCGAAGGAAAACGGACTTGCTCCAATTTGTTTGGAATGGGAACAGGTATCTTGTGATAATTGGTACGGCAATCAGCATCATGATTTTTAATGTTTCAATTTCCCTGTCGCTTAATTAATTGCATGTAAATACGAAACGTATTCATCCACTGCTACTAGCTGGTATAGTAAAAAATATGTAACCTAGTTTTAACCGATAAATCACTTATCACATTTCCAAATAAATGACAGCGAACATTGATTAATTTGAGCCGAGTACGCAACTAGCATGTACGTTACTTTTCAATAAAAGTGCAAGTCCTTGCACACCAACAAAACATTAACTGTGTTGATAAGGACTGCATTGTAATAACTTAATTTCATATCTTCGTTAAGTATGCCAAAAACGGAAGGACTAATTCTCAATTCCCGACAAGCTTTTATACTTTTCTTGAGTATCACGTGACCCCGTTTTTGATAAACTTTCTGACGCCACCGCTCCACGCCTGCAGTACTCCTTTCTATGGCAACGCAGCCCGTCTTAAAACAGCAAACGACCGCACACAGAGTGACCGCAGCCAAAAACGCACAGGCAAACGAAATGGCCCTTGAATTATTTCTGAGTCCAAAAATGAGCATGTTCGCTTCCAAAATCAAAATAAAAAACGCGAGCCCTAAAAATGCACCTATAATCCCGTTCACTAGATCCATAACCGCCTGGAGAGCAATAGTTAAGGTGTTGTAAATGTTTAGTGTTGAAGCTGCAGGCTCCATTTGGAAGAGTTTATCCAGCATGTTGAAAAATGACACGGCCATTCCACAAAATAGGATGATGCAGGTTCGACAATTCGTTAGAACTGCTTGCAAACCCATGTGAAATATTATTATCTTGAACATAAAAAACGCAACGTTTCCAGGAAACTCGTGCATTGGAAATTTTACAACTTCCAGTAGGACTGAAAATACATCGAATCTTGTAAATGAAAAAATTAGAGTAAGACCGAATCCTACTAAAGGATAAACCGCGCTTATGTAGCAGAAGATAAGACCTGGCCAGTCGGGTTTTGCTGTCTCGCTTCTGCTGAGAATCTTTTGCAGTTCTTGAAAAACAAAAACATAGGTAGGCAAAATAAATCTCATTTATAATATAAAATATCCAAACCGCTCTAAGAAAAGGAGCTGAATCGTTACTTTTCACAAACCTTTTAGTAACACAGAAACTGCCATGCGCCAACCCTTTCGTGGATGCCAGTAAACATGCTGAGGAAACAAGGAGTTTTCCGTTTTGTAGACCCAATTAGTGATACTGACCCATTCCCTTCCATACGCAATCATCATGAAATCTACCAGCAGATTGATAAGTATTCCTTGCCCTATGACAGCTGCTAAAATAACTTCCTCAGGCCTGAGAAAACCAAGAGGGACCAGTAAAAATACTTCCAGAGAGGACAAAAATAGTCCTAACGCCACATTTATCAGTAGGTCAGTCAATTTGTAACGTCGGAGCTTCTTGGAATTTTCCTCAAAGCACCATTTGTTTCTCCGGGTGTCCCAGAAAACATGACAGGAAGGGAAAATGCTGTCGTTAATCTTTTGATTGAGTAGCGTTGCATGTAGGACTAATTGTGTCGGCATGGCGTACATCCAATAGATTGGCTCTGCTTTCCAGTTTTATAAAAATTATTTTAAAAATATTTCTATTTTTTGTACGATTGAGCGTGTTTCTTAAATACTGAAATACGAACTGAAAACTGTATGTGATAATAGTAAGTTACACTTGGTATTAGAAAACTAATAACGGTACTGCTCTACATTTACGTAACTGTCTAATGTCAGACGCAGCGAGACAATAGATCTGTGAACAGTGGGGGGCGGTGTCACTTGCCTTACCCCAAAAACGTTCAAGGAAAGCGAGTTACAAATTGTGCAATAACACAACTTTTGTCTAGATTAATAATGCATAGAATATTCACTGGGAGCAATTATCAGTAATCAAGGTCGCTATCGGTTTTTAGTTGCTCCATAGGTTTTTTTAAATTTCGTGAAAGCATATTTCAGATTTCCCGTTAAAACATCATATCACCTCAACCAATAAAATAACGCAGTAAAACGATTTGGGTTGGTCATAAAGTAACGTTCACCGTCAAATTAACAATCAAAATTCATAATTGCTTGATAGCGCAAAAGTCATTAAAGAAGTATGTAATGAAATTGAAACTTTGGTAGATGGATATTTCGCTTATTAATCGAAAACTAGATTTTACTTTACGTAAAGAAAGTGATTTTAATTCATAAGATCGCTCGCTTGCCTTTTAACAAAATATACACATGCAATGTTGTTATCTCTATACATTTTAAATAGGTTTCCGTTTTCTTTGACTAATTAGTACTTAGACAGCTCAGGTGTGAAAATAACAATTTGACATTGACAACGTTCGGTTTAAATCATCGAAGGTAAGTTTCTTCGACTCCGCACTCTTTGTACAAGATACATAACTTGGGTACTTGCAATAAAACCATGTTTGCAGGAACCGTTTCACGTAATTGAATCATCGACACCATTATAAAGGTGAGAACATAAACTCCATGTTTAGTTTAAAATGTTTTGCTAATAGATATTTCAGAAAGATTAATTGTAAACAAAGTAAAGAAATGTTTGGGTATGGTCATAATATGAATGTCTGTTTGTGTTCTTTCTTTATATTATAAGTAGTAGGAAGTGTTTGATGAAATTTTATTCTTGGTTTTATATAATGCTAAATGCTTTGTATTATAGCATATATAAAGGGTTATATGCAATGTAATAAAGGACGCTTCAGACAATATTTACATGTACCATAATACCAGAGATGTACAACCAACTATATACATACACTATTCTTCATCCACGGTCTGTACACCAGTTCTTTGTTAAACTACAAGGGGTATATTAAGTAATTGTCGCTTAATATAATGTAATTGATTAAACTAATTGTCGCTTTTCACAATCTACCAGTCCAATAAGCATTTCCAGCCACACCCATAAGAAACCAGAAAGTACAATGGCCTGTCGTATAGTTATAGTGTAATTGTAATTTTAGAACTTGAGACGGTAGTATAGTATAGTGCAGCGAACTTGGACAGTCATATTTGAATTTGAATGTAGTTTACTCAAATACGCGATGTGGCAACTAAAATTCCAAATATTCCGTTATCATGCGGCATGATTCATGCCATTTCTCTGCATATTCTGCTATTTGCAGGACTAATTGGATTTCCGAATTCTGTTTTCTCAGACTGTGGTGATGTACAGAAAAATGTCCCATTTCTTTTTTTTGCGGTTGGAAAATCGTATGTTCGGCACATGCAGACAACATACAACTTACCAACGGTAAAAAAAACGAAATTCCTTCAGTTTTGCACCTCTTCAAAGTATTTCGTGCTATAACTTGCACATGCTGATGACAAACTTGCCCTGTCAAAACCCTAGAAATGGAAATCATTTCAAAGTTTTCCATGAACTCAATCCGTACACTCGCCATAATTCCCTGGTATTTTTCAAATCTGTTATCATGCCGATGCCGTAATTTGTCCGTTTGCGCCCTAGGAACGTGAGTGCTGACAATATTTCTCGGAGAAAGCACCACTCTGTCTGCACAGTTCAGTTTCATGCTATATCCAAATTGCTGGTGTATGCTCACCAGAGTGAAAAGTATGAGTCATCATTCCCGTTTATCTGGTTTGTAAATTGAGTACAAAATCATGACACATTGACTCCAGTAACTCCCCGAAATTATGTGTTCTTATACCGGAAACCTACCGTCTTTGTAGAAATTGTGAATTTCACTTACGCTTACTTCATTTGCTTACCTTGCGTCGGCCCCTTTAGTGATGGTCTAATTTCATTCGAAGCAATGTTTGTAAACACGGTTGCCAAAATAAGAACCTTTTGGTTTGTAAAAGTGCATCAAAACTTTCATCGGGTATTCGTAGCATCGGTGATGGGCTTCCTGATTAAACACTCCCTATCGCATCATGGACAACAAAGAACGTAGAGTTTGTCAGATTTATTACGAATCGGGTAAGCTGATTCACCCATACACAAGTACAGTAGTGCTGTTAGAAAGTTAAATACTATAGTGAACCTAAATCATGGAACAAAATGATGCAGGGAAATAGGTTTAAGATTCCGCTTCTAGTTCACTCAAATTTCTTTTTCCATTCAATCCTTTCACAAGTTAATATTCAACTGAAGAAGTCATTGGATCAAGACCGGGTCCCGCACGCACTGAGAATAGAACTAGAACGATGGACCTTGATCGTAGTATACAATATAACACATCATGGACAGTTGATGAGAATTCTGAAGCCATTCTAGTGGAATGAGTGGGTGGCTGTAGCTGGACCCAGTTTAGGTTTTGCCTTGATGCTTAATTGGATTATTGGAAAGAATGGAGTTGCCATAAGAGAATTGAAGAAATTTGGAGCTAGCATGAAAACTATTTTCCGGTTCCACCGGATATGCTTGAAGAAAGAACCAGCAAATTTCGGAAATTTGTATTGCTAATGACATAAACGACGCATTTTTTCTTTGGTAATTTCTTACATGTACAGAGGATCGGTATTTCCATGTTTATCATTAAATCCATACCCAGACCTAATTGGAGACACTGCACTGGTGCTAATTACCAATCTTTTTTATTCGTGATTCGAAATGGTCAAACTTGCACATCACCTTGATGTTAATTTTGAATTACCTTAAAACCTAAAATTGTTAATTTCTACGAAGCAAATTTATTCATAATTAATAATTACGTAAGTTTATTTAAAAACGTTACACACGCATACCTACTTGTCTACAATGAAAACACCAGCCCACAACCCAAGCATTGAATTGAAACTTTTATTCGTCTTGCCATTTCAGTACAACTGGTTTTCAAAATGGTGACACGTTAACAATAAAAAATCTACTAACTAATATGATAAATTTAACAATTAATCAACCAATAATTATAATTACGTATAATTTCTTCTCGTAACAAAGTCTTAAATTTTACATAGTTCAATTCTCCTACTTTTAATTCCTCAGGTAGATCATTACATAAAGAAACACCTCTATAATCTAAAGAGTTTTATGAACATTCAGAATTTTATTTCGGGGCAATTAAACGAGGTATCTCATTCAATAGGGACTGTTCAGATAATTCTATCAATTCATCCTTAATATCTCTATATACCCCTTTTAGTATTACATAATCTCTGCGCTGTTGTAAAGATAAGAAATCATAACTTTTCCTTACATCAGACATTACTATCCATTAAGCAAGTATTCCAATGTTTTAGGTGTAAAAATGTATCGTGCTACTACATCGCTTAATTATGCAACCGAACACGTGGACATTTATTATTAATCCCGTCGTAGTCATTAATTAATTCATTATTTGTATTAAATATACCGGAGAGTGGATATATATATATTAAATATACATATATCCACTCACATCATTGAAGCTCAAGTAAGAAAAAATGACAGCACAATTTCAAGAATAAAAATTCTTGTATGTTCGACGAAACTCTATTTATGTCATGGAATTGCATACTATGGGATAATTTGAGAATGTTAAATTTTTATTTTATACTATTTATTCTTTTTGTGTATTTCTTATTCGCAGAATTTACACGAAGTCACAACGCTTTGTGATTGTAAACTCCAAAAATTTTATTGTCGAATAAAAGTTTTACGATGACCATCAACCGTTCTGTAATTCGTATAAATAAGTACACATATATACATGTATGTTTTATATTCGTGTGTAAATACACATGGATTTCCACTACGGTTAGGTAAGGAAGCATAATGTGATTCTAACCCTGGGAAAGTAATTTCTTTAAATTCCACAGCTAAATTGAAACTTTGGCTAAAAATATCATTATTCCTCCCATAATGTACAAGCAACCAAATTATTATTACCTAAACTATGAATATGTTAATATTTTTGTTAATGCCAATTGGAAAAAGACTTTCCATTCCATAATCCAATAATCATGTAATCTCATCGATTTTTACTGGTGATTTTAATAATCGTCTCCTTCCCTAAACTGTTTGTTAAGCAAGCAAGTGGCTTGACTTCTTTACTTGTTTCAATTTCTCATTTGACAATGCTCAATCTAAAAGTTTGTCCTCGAGCCAATCGCTCAGTCGTCAGTCTGCTGTAAAATTACAAGCATATTATTATTATAATGTATTTTTGTTGGTCTGTATCCTAGAGTGCAATTTCTCAAAAACACAGGCTCCCTTTCAATTTTTCAAAAACACAAAACCATTTATTTTTTAATTAAAAAAATCAATCTCCCCATCGGATGGCATTCTCACTTTACGTCGGATATTAATACATGCAAATTGTCGTTCATAAAATCACGACAATTCAAACCAGTTCATTTGACACCACACATGAAGTATTGTGACATTGTAAGCATTGTCTAATGACAAATTAGACTCGATAAGTAGAGTGGGATGTGTAGTAGCTACTTATAGGATACAAAAATGAATTAGAAATAAAAAATAAACTAGTATGATATTTTCAATAATAGGCGTAATAAGAAATAGACGCGAAATCTGATGGCTAGATGATCCAGATGAAATTTTGTTGTGTCGATACTTGGCGGTTCAACTGTATTTTTACATGCAAATACCTGAATTAAAGAATTTTTCTTGTGGCGTTCTCCATTCAAAACGATGAAATTCTTACGTATCTATTAGTACAAGGTACCTATTGTATTGATAATATGGATCACAAAGGCCATGTGTAAAATACTGATCATTTCTCCTCCATGTATAAAGTTATTTTTTATTGTAAATTGTGCGAATAAAGTTGTCATGTTTGCATTATAATGCAACTTCCGTTTTGACTGGGCAATTCACTCAAATACGTTTAGTGAATTGTTTTGAGGTCAAAATATGTCGTTGTTTTACCGTTTCAAATTATATAATCAATATTATTAGAAAACACAAAGATAGGGAATCTAAGAATAAATTATTTTTCATTCTGCTACTAAAACAAATGTACGGAAATCGAAGGAAAGGAAGGCTAATGTCAATGTGTATAATTTCAAGTGAACAATATGTAATTTCATGAGCTGTTCATCATAATTCAACTGGAACGTCAGAAATGTAATGTAAACTCTATGACCACAAGTATTCGTATCCGCCAATCCTCCCTGTCTTTGTCTAATGTTGTAATTGGGATACGGACAAGTTAATATTTCGTGCTTCTGCAAAGAAAAATGTTCCATCGTGCAACACAACCCATCCATCATATCCAGATACACTGATTATGACGTAAATGAAATGTGGAAACTGTACTTTTCATCTTAACCAACATGCTGAGTAATGGGAGTCTCGAACTAATTCCAAAGTTGGTAGCCCATTCCTTCTTTTGGGGAGGTTGTCCTTACAAATTTGATGGGAAGCGCGGAAAGCTTAGAGTCACGAGAAATATATACAGTTTGACAAGGTGGCAATTTTCGGGCATCTTTCTTGGAATAGCCTGCGTTTATCTCACGGGTCGTTGCATATACTCGTGGGCAATGAGACGGCCAGTTATGGAGTACAACCTATGCTGTTACATTCTCATTGCCATTGCGATTCTTTCTACAATGCAGCTAATGGTACTTTCGAAAACGAGTGAAATACCAACCTTACTCAACGCTTCCTTGCGGTATCAACGATGGTTTACATGTATAAATCTGATTTCCCATTTTATAAAAAATATTGAAACTTAGAAATTCTAAACAAAATACATAGTTTACATAATTTACAATCAAAAATTTTGTTTTAGGTAATTTTGTCCATCCGTACAACATAAGTGGGAAGAATGTGGAAAGTGATAAATCAATACAAAAACTACCCCAAAGATTCGACCGATTGATTCACATTTTTATTTGTATTTTCCTCGGAATGTACATTTTCGATCCGTACAATCCCATCTTCCTCAGTAGCATTATGCCAAGCGAAATGAGGAATCTGTTTTCTCTGATCATCCTGGCCGTGATTATGGTGTACGTCGTATATGGAGCACTCAGCTTATTATCAATGCTTGGCATTATTTTCATATTTCCGTTGCTGATAATCAAGCAAACAGAAAAGCAACTGTATGTCAATGATTCAAGGTGTTACTTTTATTCTAAATTACACAATTAAATAAATCGATATAAATCTATAATAAAATGAAAAATAAAAACTATTTTTCTAGCGCATCAAGTAAGTGGGCATGCAGATCTCTCCCTCTTCTTCAAACAAGGGTAAACATAATTCGCAATCATCGAATGCAATCTATTTTGATTCGAATATTCGAGGATATCTTCACAAACTTTGCAATGCCTTATATCTGTATCGTTACTCGTGGTGTAATATTTAGTGTCTTCATGCTTATCCAATACCACTTGGAATTAAGCTACGCAACCAACATTTTGACTGCGTCTTGTGCGGTTGTCATACCTGCCGCAGGATTTTCCATTTTGTACTTCAGTGCATCCATATGCCACTCGTCCTTCAGGGTTCAAAGTTCTTGGAAGTATAATTACACTGCGAGTAGGACCACCTTCGTCACCAATCGACGCGACAGGCGGCTATGGATTGCGTTTCTGAGATCTTGCAAACTTCTTGGAGTGCAAGTTGGGGAATACTACATGATTAAAAATGGAACTGCACTGACGATAATCCATACAATTATGACTGAGGTTTCAGCACTCTTGATAGCGGTTAGAAGTGGACATCGGAGAACCATTGTCTAACAAACGAAGTGGTTTCAATGTAAAGTGATATGAATTAGTATCGATTTAGCTGATTCTACGAACGATGAATGAGTAAAATCACAATAGGTCATGTGCATATATCTGAAAAAGTGCGTTTCTGTGTATAAAATCGTTTAAGAAAATTATGAAAGCGTACTAAATCAAATACAAACATTCTTTCGAAAATCAGTGTTCGGTTGCCCTTGTCCCTTGCTTCCCAACGACACACAAGAACAAATAATAATGATAAGAAATAAAATTCACATAAAACATAAAAACAAACTGTCGATATACTATTCAATCAAACAAAACATATTTTTATTATTTATGTTCACAGCAACTAAATCACAGGACCAACACTAGGTAATTAATGTTACATACATGCATATTAATTAATAATTAGTAATTAGCTAATTACATGTAAAATTCACTTTTATAAAATTATCAAAAAGTATACATGTTTAAAAGTAATTAGGATGTAATTGATACTTTACAATGGTTTTGCATTTTATTGAAGCTGTCGATTAATTGAAATATCAATCGAAATCGATGAAAGGATGAAATCGAAATATAATACGCTGGAGTTACAAAAGGTTGTACATAGTTGAGTACAAAGTCAAGTCTTACAAAGTAGTATCTAAATAGTCATCTCATCTCAAAGTTTAGTCAAACCTGAATTTGTACTAGTGTTTTTGGAGAAAAATTTCATCGATATGGTCGTCGTATTTATAGTATCCATCTTTGCTTCGCACTTGTTCCAGCAACTTTAATGTTTTTTTGGCTTGTTGTTCCAGAACCTTTAGTGCCCCTAGCGGAAACCCTCCTGCCAGATTATTCCACCAATTTCCTGGATCCCGAATCATTGGCGTGGCATAGTTTACCCAGCCAAATTGTTTTTTGTTGCTGATGTCCTCGACCAAACAAATGTCCAAACAGCGGAGCTCACTGACTGTCTCCAGAAATCGGCCAAAACCGGATATCAAGCAACTCTCTCTGGTAAAGCGATTGCTTTTTTTGGTTAGCTGAGCGTGGATCGCTAACGCCTCCATTAGGCAAGACCTGGCCGGTACATATTTAAACTCCGTCAAGTCGATCATGTGTATCCAGTATTTTGCTAGACGAACCAGCTTCCCCATGAAGTCATCCTCCATGAACTCCCTAATTACATCAACGGTTTTTTCTGAGAAGGCACTACTAGTCAATTTGATTTCATCCTCGTCTACGCAGTTGGTTTGCTTAATGGCCTGCATCTGTTTTTCATTCAAGTCCTTCAGCGCAAAAGCTGCTTGGACTTCCCCAATGTCATATCCACTCCACTCACTTGTGTTCTTCACGTGATTTTCTGCAGCCAACAAGTCTATGTTGATGACACCAAACGATTGCGTCTTGAAAGAGAATTGAAGAGAGTGCTTTGTCTGTTTGAGATTGGAAACTTCCTCTAACTCCAACAGGAGTTTCTCAAAGATTTCATAAATGTCTTTGAATGGAGGCTGTACGTCATTCAGAAACGACACCAAGTCCAAATCGGGATTGATTTTGTCCCCTAGTTCATTACAGCAGGAGACTCCAGTCCTTTTACCTACATAATTATAGGAAATAATCTATTAATGTGTACATGCTTCTCGATTTTTGGGATAGATTATAACATACACGTATCAATTAACGTACCTATGCTACCGGCAATTTTCGTCCGACCTATTTTCACATGTTGGAGGCGCCCTTTCTGCTTGAGCTGTTCGAAAATCCGGCTCGCTGTTCCTCTGACTTCCTGGATATATTCATTGCTTGGAAGTAAAATACTCGCAAGGTTTTCGAAATCGTCTCTCAGCTCGCCACAGTATGGGTTCATGTTTCCCTGCAACAGAAACAGCACGTTGTTTCATAAATGACAATGGTGCATAGATAATAATATTTTATGCATAAAACATTCAGAAACGTACTCCGCTGTGATACTTGCTTTCCCTCTATAATTACACTTTATAGCTAATCCCAGTGTCACGAGCCAGTAGAGGATTTCAGTGATACCATTCCAATAACACTAACAACTTGATTTCGTTGGCTTCTTCTTGAGTGGTTGTTTGAAGTCACATTATTTGTATCAACAAAAAACGGCTTTTGTTGAGGGCCTATTGTTATGACGCGAATGAGATTCGGTTAGCAAAAAAATGACAGTTACCGACGGTTGAAAGTTAGTCGTTAAAATAAATGCACGCGACGAGACAAGTTACAATTTTGAACGTTTTTATTCCAACACGAAAAACAAGACAACAATGAATTTTCGAACTAACTGACAGCGACTGGGGTCCTGACGTTGCGTGCTGCTCTCCTTATATACCCTTGCTGCTTCTTCACTCAGCTCACGTAACGTTCAGACAACAAAGTAAACAACACGACTACCTTAGCAACTATCTCAAGTCGCCCCTATACTGTAGCTAGCCTTCTCTACGTACGCTACAAACTTTAACGCTAATTTTAACTATGAGCGAGATAGTTAGGAATTCTGATTTTTTGCATATACATTTAGCTATATCTAATATAACTTATTACCAATTTACTAAGCGCTATTGCAAAATTTACAATAATTATGATCAATTAACTTTGACTAGTTTTTACACGTTAACAATGGCTAGCTTATGCATACTACATATTATTTATACATTGAAATTTTTTATAATAATAATAAAATGACACATTCGGCTCCAACATTCCCCTCCCAGTGATTCTACTGCTGAGAATCACCTATCCATCCGTGTATCCGAAAGAGCTTGCTCACTGGGCGTCGAAGAATCCCTGCTGCAGTCTTCACGTCCACGACTCGAATTCCCCTATCCTTCTTCTGACGGAAGATTTCCACCACAACTCCT
The DNA here is from genome assembly GCA_004115045.4 of Sinella curviseta. Taxonomy (NCBI): domain Eukaryota; kingdom Metazoa; phylum Arthropoda; class Collembola; order Entomobryomorpha; family Entomobryidae; genus Sinella; species Sinella curviseta. The sequence goes on along the minus strand of CM023200.3, from coordinate 55,143,765 downwards.
TTTGTCCATTGGTTCCTCTGCTGATTAGCGTCCGCTACGAAGACCAATTCCCCAACGGCGACTTCTGGAGTGTCCTTGTTCCACTTCGAACGTAGAGCCAGCGATGGTAAATACTCCCTGAGCCAGCGAGCCCAAAAGTGATTCGCCAATGTCTGAGCGTGTCTCCACCGCTTTCGCATCGAGAGGTCCCCATCATTAAACATCCCAGGAGGTTGTTTAGTAGAACTGGTGCCCATCAAGAAACTGTTTGGGGTAATTGCTTCCAGGTCATCCTTGTCACTGGATACAACAGTTAACGGTCGACTGTTAACAGTGGCTTCTGCTTCCGCCAAGACTGTAAGCAACACTTGGTCTGTGAGACTCCTTCCCTTCAAGATGGTAAACATCGCAGTCTTCACGGATCGCACAAGTCTTTCCCACGCACCGCCCATGTGAGGGGATCCTGGTGGTATAAAGTTCCATTTTATCCCTCGAGTGGTCAAGTCGTCTTGAACACGATCTTGTTTCATTTCCAAGAGGCATTTCTTCAATTCCGAGTCGGCTCCACGGAAATTGGTCCCATTATCACTCCATATTTCCTCAGGTTCCCCTCGACGACTGACAAACCGGTGAAGCGCCATCAGGAAGTCGTCAGTCGAAAGCGAAAATGCTACTTCCAGGTGCACTGCTCGGGTACTCAGGCACGTAAAAAGAACTCCATATCGCTTCTCATGTTTCCTCCCGTTACTCACGTCAAGTGGGCCAAAGTAGTCGACTCCTACGTAGGTGAAGGGTCTCGAGGGCTGCTTCACTCGAACTTCGGGCAACGCTGCCATCTGAGGTGGAATCACCTTGGCTTTCTGCATCTGGCATTCCAGGCACTCTCGAGCTGTCTTCTTCACTGCAGACTTGAGTCCGATAATCCAATATCGTTGTCTGACTTCATTGCATATGAGCTCGATTCCATGATGTCCATGAATCTTGTGATACCACTTCAGCAGCAATTTTGTCCAGGGATGGCTAGAATCCAGGATGGCAGGAAACTTGGCTTCGGCACGCAGCTGAGGTGCGTTCGAGATCCTGCTGTTCACACAAATAAATCCATCTCGCAAGATTGGTGACAAAGCGGTTAGGCGTGATGACTTCGGAACTGCCTTTCCTTCCATCAAAGACTGAAGTTCTTCAGCGAAAGAATCTTCTTGACATTTTCGGATCCAGACAGTTGTAGCTTTCCTAATCTCACTTACCGTAAGACAACGTTGACCTGTTCCTTCTTCTTTTCCACACTTTGCAGCACAATTTCTTACAAAGCGCAAGATCCAAGCCGTTACTCTTGTGAGTCTCATCCAGCTACTGTAGTCCGTCGCATTGGGAAGTATATTTTCATCAAAAATCGCCATACACCCCATTTTCTTCATCTCCAGTTCTTCTTCATTCACCTCGTGTTTTCCCATTTTCCTTTCGGCGGGCCATTCCTCTTCGGGGCTTTTCAAAAATTCTGGTGCTGTGAACCATCGCGACTTGGCTGATACGTCCGCTGGAACTGTATCTCGTGTGGCATCATCCGCTACGTTATCAGCAGTCGGCACCCACCTCCAGTTCTCCACCACCTTCAGTCAGATCCAAAATCTCACCAATGCGATGAGCGATGTACACTTTGAATCTGGAGGGATCTTCCGCTCGAATCCAACAAAGCACATTTTTGGAATCAGTCCAAAAGTAACTCGAGTTGATCTTCAAATCCAGATTCTTCAAAATAAACTTGCTCATTCTAGCACCGATCAACGCAGCTTCCATTTCCAGCCTTGGTATTGACACACACTTTATGGGTGAGACTCGAGACTTCGCCATGATGTTGTTGACGCTGATAAATCCTCCCCTCCCCGTGACTCGCAAATAGGCTACGCAGCTGAAGGCCTGCTGACTTGCATCACAAAAAATATGCAACTGACGATCCAAGCTGCTCGAGATTTCTGGGGCGAGACATCGCGGGATTGTCACTTCCGGAATCTTCAGAATCTGATTCAGCAAAGTTTTCCACTTTGATTCCAACTCTGGTCTCAGCTTCTCGTCCCATCCAATGGAGCTTCTCCAAAGGTCTTGAAGCAAGATCCTTCCTCTGATGGTCAGATGCGCGATGAATCCCAATGGGTCAAATAAACTCATAACGAGTTTCAACAATTCCCGTTTCGTAGGAATTGTATCTCCAACAATTATTTTCTGGTCCAAACCCCTGAATGACGTCTTGAATTTGAACTGATCCGTCTTCGGATCCCAATGCAGTCCCAACACCCTTTCCAACTTGTCTTCTTTAACGTGCAGAGTTCCTTCCGATGACGTATCCACCGGGTCAACAGCATCCAAAACTTCTTGTTGGTTACACAGCCATCCTCGTATTTCGAATCCTCCGCGTCTATGGATTTCTCGAACATCTTTGATCTTCTGAATGGCTTGCTCATTTGTCTCGCAACTATCCAGGTAATCGTCAACATAATGACGGTTGAGGATCGCGTCCACTGCTTCTGGAAACTCTTCTTGATATCCAATGGCGTTACGATTCTTGATCCATTGGGCTTGATAAGGCGAGGATACTGCGCCAAAGACCATAACGTCCATGGTGTAAACATCCGGAGTTCGTCTCCGGTCTCTCCCCCTCCACAAGAAACGTAAGGCGCTTACGTCTTCTTGTCGGATGCGAACCATATGGAACATGTCACGAATATCCCCGCTGAAGGCGACCTCAAATTGCCGAAACTTGCACAAAACGTTGAGGAGTGGGCTCATTAGATCTGGTCCCTGCAGTAAGGCGTCATTTAAGCTTGTTCCATTGACCTTGGCTGCACAATCAAAGACCAGTCTGAGTTTTCCTGGCTTGTTCGGGTTCGTCCTTCCGAAGTGAGGGAGATACCAAACTCGACTCTTGTCCACGTCAATTTCCTCCAAATTCAATTTCCGACAAAATCCCTTCTCGAGATACTCCTGAATTTTCCCACAGTACATTGAAGCGAATGTAGCATCCTTGTCCATCTGCTTTTCCAAAACGTTCAATCTTCGTAATGCTGCTGATTTGCTCTCAGGAAGCTCCAGGTCGTCAGATTTCCAAAGCATACCCGTTTCCCAATGGTCACCAACTTGATGCGAAGTTTTCTCCATGATCCGCTCTGCTCTCTCATTCTGTTTGGACTGTGGTAATTTCGAACAATTTACCACTCCCAATGCCTCCAAACGGAATTGCTCCTTCACCAAATCGTGAAGGGCTTGATCGGGATCAACTTCTTCCACATTTACGAGTGAGACGTGACCAGCTTTCAGTGACGGCAGTTTTCCACTTGGTCCATGGATCACCCATCCCAAGTACGTCCAGATTGCAATCGGTGACGACGAGGGACCTTCGTGAGCTCTTCTGGGCAGCAGTAGATGGCTGTGGTCAGCTCCAATGATGATGGAAGGCTTTTTTGGTAAAACTTCCGGGAAAGGTACTAATTCAAGGTGACTCCATTTTCTGGCGTTCTTGTAGTCCGAGAGCGGCTTGACTGGCAAATCCAGCCTCTTCTTCGTTCTGACGTTAGTCAGCTCGTGAACGTCGGGTTCATCAACTCCACGTATTTTCAGCGAGACGACCAGAGATTTTTCATCGCGTTCCTTTTTCCCTCCCAGCCAGTTCAGACACAACGGTTTCAACTCACCATCCAATCCCAGTTTTTCAGCAATATCTCCTTCAAGAATGGTGCAGGATGAGCCATCGTCCAGAAAAGCGTTCACGATAACCCTCCCAGTTGGTCCGATTAGTTCCACAGGTGCAATTTTCATCAAGACGTTTCCAACTGGCATGTGTTGTGACACTACACAATTGACATCGGGTCGTGTTCCATCGCCATCCTTCTTGTCACCATCTTTCTTCTTTCCTGGGTAGTGTAGAAGAGGATGATGTTCCCTCTTGCATCCATCTTGGTCACATGGAACTGGTCTTGGGCACTTTGGTCGAGAGTGTCCTTTATTTAGGCAAGAGAAACACACGTGGTTTTTCTTGGCTACTTCCCAACGTTCATCCGTCTTCATTTTCTTGAACTTGTGACAAGCTGACAATGAATGGGCTTCTTTGCATTTCAGCAGACATCCAATTTCTGTGACCACGAAGCATTGGTCACGTTGCTTCGATTTCTTCATTTGAGTGGGCGATGTGTCACACACGTACACGGCTGCCGATGATACCTCATCCAAAAACGCGCACAAGTCACGCAGGTCCGCATCACATCCACTCCTAACAATACATCGTCCCCACTCCAGCTGAAGGTGAGAAGGGAGTTTCCTTCTGAATTCCTCCAAGATTTGAGGATTATTCAGATACAGAGGAAGCTGCAAAGCTTCCGCTGTAGCACAAAAATTTTTCACCACGATGGAGAGATCCACTAGCGACTGGAAATCCCCCTCCGCTGGAGCGGGAGCGTTCTTCGCCTTTTCCAGCATCTTCTTGATGACCTGGTCGGGGCGTCCGAAACGTTTCTTCAACACATCCAGGATGTCGTAAATGTTGCAGGATGAGGAAAGCATCGAGACAACGGATTCCTTCGCTTTCCCCTTCAAGGCTCGCTGCAACCGGATAATGTTCTCCTCGTTGGAGAAACCGCAAAGTTCAGTTGAAGTGGTAAATCTTCCAATGAAGACTGGCCACTCCTCAGGATCCCCATAAAACTCTGGAAGATCCTTCGCTCCAGTCTGCCTCGCCGCGAAATTTCTTAAGTCGTGATTTGGGCGAGTCGACTGTATCACGTTTTCCATGGCCCTTGCAAAGCAATCCGCCATTTTGCTGAAGCTTGAATCTTCGGCGTCAGTTCCTGTTCTCAAATTCCTTTCCAGGTGGGTTGGTTGTGTTGCGGTTTGAAATTGTGGACGAGTTGCATTTACCGTGTTAGCCGGCTGAGGTAAATGCGTTTGATCTTGAAGGTCCTCCAAATTCTCTGCAACTCCTGCTGATTGAGTTACCCATCTTGCCACGTCTGGTCTTCCTGGTGGAACGTGGAACAAGTCCGAAACGCTGTCGATTTCATCTTCTTCTTCGTCTTCAACTTGAGCTCTCAACTCGACGAGCTTCCGTTGATCAGACAGTCGTTGCGCTTCTAACTGTCTCTCTTGATCTCGAATCGCTGCCAGTTTTTCTTCTGTTTCCAGGTTCCGTCGGGTCTTGGACAAGGATTTTGATGAGCTGCTGCTGGTTTTTGATTTGCGCGACGCAATACTTCCGTTGCTCAGTGGAGGTAGTTGTGACATGCAATCCAAAACGGGTAGACTTGGGGTTCTTGCATTTCCTGATGCTTGTGGATCTGCCAAATCTTGCTGAATCCGCTGCGCGATAGAAGCCACTGCTCCCAGGTCGATTCCCCTCCTTCCGTTTCCACGTTGGTCGTTTCCAACAGCATCAACTTGCTCTCCTTGTCCGATGTCGGCATTTTGCTGTTGAGTGGCAGCAGCCATTCCTCTCGTTGTAACTGGCATATTTTCACAATAAAATCACAAAAACTGAACTGTTTTTCCAAAGTGCTAATTCCGTTTTAGCGAGAAGGACCATATGTTATGACGCGAATGAGATTCGGTTAGCAAAAAAATGACAGTTACCGACGGTTGAAAGTTAGTCGTTAAAATAAATGCACGCGACGAGACAAGTTACAATTTTGAACGTTTTTATTCCAACACGAAAAACAAGACAACAATGAATTTTCGAACTAACTGACAGCGACTGGGGTCCTGACGTTGCGTGCTGCTCTCCTTATATACCCTTGCTGCTTCTTCACTCAGCTCACGTAACGTTCAGACAACAAAGTAAACAACACGACTACCTTAGCAACTATCTCAAGTCGCCCCTATACTGTAGCTAGCCTTCTCTACGTACGCTACAAACTTTAACGCTAATTTTAACTATGAGCGAGATAGTTAGGAATTCTGATTTTTTGCATATACATTTAGCTATATCTAATATAACTTATTACCAATTTACTAAGCGCTATTGCAAAATTTACAATAATTATGATCAATTAACTTTGACTAGTTTTTACACGTTAACAATGGCTAGCTTATGCATACTACATATTATTTATACATTGAAATTTTTTATAATAATAATAAAATGACACATTCGGCTCCAACACCTATCATAAGGGCATATTACGAGCAAGTAGGATGTATTAGAAAGGAATTATGTATTATCTTGTTATACTGTATATATTATTATGTATGTCGGAAAATTAGCCGTGAACATCCGTGCGCCACTTTGTAAAATGAGCATATTTCTTGAAGGCATAGAATACCTACAATAATCAATTAAAACAGAATCCCAATGAAGCATAATAAAGCGGAATGTTTTGACGTGCCAGCAGTGACCAAAACTAAATATATATAAAAGCTTAGCCTACAGGTGAGATTTACAAAACGTTTTTCATTAGTTACTTTCGTACGCATGCATTACTACTGCTTGTGTTGTGCTTCGGTATGATGCTATCAAAATATTAACAGAGATTGAGATAATAAAAACGAGTATTGTGTCCCCATATGCATCTGAAGGATGTGCATGCGCTGTGTAGGTCCTATTTTGTTTCAATTGTCTATGAACTGTGTGCATATTATATCTGTATATCATTATAGTTTCATTTTTTTTAAACTACTAAGGCTCATTTTGCTTTATTCTTGATTAATTTTATTCCAAAATGATCCATTTTATTATATTTAAATCGGGTTTACTAGTTTGCTATAAATTACATACCTACATAAATACATACTATTACAGTGTTTAATTATTATTTAATCTTCTTTCATGGAATCTGATGAAAAATAATATTGCTATATAACTACAACCGAGCCACTAAATGTAATATTTTATTGCACACTATCACTATACTCATCCGATCTGTAGTGAGTAAGTTATAAATATGCTACTGACTGGATGCGCTTACTATACATATATTCATTCGTTCAATTCAATCTATATCCATCAATGTCAGACGTTTGTCTAGGTATTCAGCTAACTTGTCTTGCTATACGATTTATGAACCAGTAAGCTCAATGTTTGCAAAGTTGAACTTGTAAGAACTAGAAAATGGATAAATTGATGTCGAGCTAATTTGCGAACGAATAAAAAACTGGATACCCAGTGACAACAATTTCATACCATATCTTAACTGGCGATGTATGAACCGTTTGATATACTCTACGATATTCAATAACGCGCTATATAATGATATTAGGTATGTATATTTCAATATTATTCTTTGAAAAGGTCTCCCAAAGTCACAAAATTATTTTTTAACTAAAAGCTTTTTAAGCAACACTTTTGACTTTTGACAAAATACTTCTCGTTTGTGCTGTTCATCAAATTTACAAATTGACATAGGTATCTATAAAGGAATGTGGAGGAAATTTTTTCGCTATTTTAGCAAATCGTTGCGCCTCTACTCAAAGATAATTGTATTTTAATGAAGAAAATTGTGAAGGTTTGTGAGCATTTTGTAAAATTGATTTGAATCTATTATTGCAGTAAAATCACCCTCATTCCTTGTACTTCCAATTTCTTGTGACTAGTGACAGACTTTCAGTAGCTTTAACAATACGTCATGTCCCAACAACATATGTATATGTAAAGCTCAACGTTAGGAGGAAAAATTAATATTTTTTCCGGAATTCTTACATTGTTTTCATTGAAACTGTTAACTTTACACAGCCCAATTGTTTTGGTCACTGAATTGAATCCTAGCTATCGCTCGAGACGGATTCATCAGTCATTCATAACCATGCCAACTGAACTTGTTTATCAGAGTCTATATCTAAACCAGCTTATAAGTCGCCTCACATTCCCCTCTTACTACGTATCTTGGGATCACCAAATTGCTGAATGGAAGTGTCACAAGAACACAAACGAGCATTTTAAATTGCTTATCCTTTCACTTTACATACAAACATGTATACTGGTTTTAAGTATTGTTAACATTCTCATATTCCCAGCAATTAATATTCTACGTCCTCGTGACGTTATTCTCATCATTTTTTTCGTACAGGGAATTTTGCTCACCTTTCTAGTTAATCGCACGATACTTCTTTATGGAAATGTTTTGATAGCTATCACAAACTGGCTGTACAGGACGCAGGATTTGTCATCATCATCATCCACATGTAATCGTTGCCATAGTTCTTCACAGCGCAACAATTTGTGGAGAAAGACTGCGTCTGATATTTTCACAGGTAACATAAAGTAGGACATAAGCTATACACACCCAAGTCCTCTTTACTCCAAGGCATTACTTTTGCCTGTTTCAATGTTGAATGTGTTTCTGATTGAATGCTTTCGCAGAAATATACAGGATACCCTCAAGGAATGCTAAACACAAGACCGATTGGACCTCGCTGATCTTTTTCTATGTCGCCATCACTTATCCCATTACTGCTGAGGTATTTGCAATTATATTTTCTGTTGGAAGCTGGGATCCATTTTCTCTCTTCCTGAAAGCCTTCAACCACTCATTCGAGCAATCCATCCCATTCTCAATATTTCGCTTTACCATTTTCCACGTGGGGTTTCATTCGGTACTCACCTCCTACCGAATGTGCATTCTCCTTTGCTGTGGAATGAGTGTGGCGTTCATGGAACTTCTTGCAAATCTGGGTAAAATGCACGGATGGAAGGTTAACCAGTTCTCCTTGAAGCAGTACAGACACCTCCAGATTTGCTTCACTGTCGTGAAGCCCATAGCCAATACAATCATTGGCGGATTTCTTGGCATGGGGTTTTTAATCCTCGTTTTCGAAACGAATGTTATGATTTTTGGCTTGAGAACCCACTCAAAAACGGTTTACATTGTATCAGGAATAACGACCACAATAATTTTGTTTTCAACCATTTTTGTATTCAAGATGACCAGTTTCCTGGTAGAGTCTAGCAATTCCACTTTGAAAGCTTGGGAGATGGAGTCGCTGATGATTTGGAAAAGCAGCCTGTGGATTACTAAGAGTATCAAATCATGTAGACCGATGGTGCTGCAGGCAGGAATATTTGCAATGTTGAGCAAAAAATTGACAATGGGATATTTTAATGCAGTGATGGTAAACACGCTGAATTTACTATTGATCATTAATGACTTTTTGAGTAATTAGCGTGCTGTGGCACGAGTGAAAAAGAGTAAATCATAATAAAGGATTGCATTCTGCACTTCATTAATTCGTACTCACGGATTTATTCATGCGTTCATTAAAGTTTTATAATATTTTTTTTCGTTAAGTCAATGACACTTGATAGCCTGCTTGAAACCGAAGTGGTATTGTGGGGTTACGTGATACACAATGTTAGTATTTGAATAAATTATAAGGAAAGTTAATGTACACAATAGTACTTATCGTAGATGGAAAGGTAAACCACCAGTACCACCTCCACCATCATGACTTCCACAATTGGTATTACAGATTTCTCTTGATACTTTGTCCCTAAACGCATGAATTTGATTAAAGATGGTCAGAACAGCAGTTTCTGTTATTGACGGTCCTGTTTGATTTGCATGGGTAACTTCTAGGAAGAATGCGACCCAATTAGTCATTGCACCCATGGAACTCAAGTAGGAGTCTGGGAAGCTTATCCGTAAATATTGACTGAGTTTGGTGATAACATCAAGGTGGAACACATGAGAGGATGACTCTAGCGGATGGGTGAATACGGAGGTAAGGTCATCAGATATGGAAACCAATCCACTTTGGAGGATATTGTTGTAGTCGAGATTGAGAGATCCAAGGGCAGTAGATAAGGAGGAATTTTGATTTATAAAGGCACTTTGGAAGAAGTTGGTGTAATAGGAGGAAGCAACGCTTTGAACTACCGAAGAAGATTTATCCTGCATGATAGTCGAGATTTGAGGCATGAAGGTGGATTGGATGGTGGTGAGCGTTTGTGACGCGAGGGAAATGGTGAAATCAGAGTGGGTGACGGAGGAGAATTGAAGACGGTTCATGTAGAGATCGGTTATATTACGACGAGAATGGAGTTCCCCTTCAGGAAGATCCGGAGAACCAGGATTGCCTGGATTTTCGGTAGAACCTTCGTTTTCGCCAGTGGAGCTCGGAGTGGTTGAGCTACCCGCAGATGAACCGGAAGTGGATCCACCACCAGTGGAATTCGGTGTGGTTCCCTGACTGCCTCCAGTGGAATTCGGTGTGGTTCCCTGACTGCCTCCAGTGGAATTCGGTGTGGTTCCCTGACTGCCTCCAGTGGAATTCGGTGTGGTTCCCTGACTGCCTCCAGTGGAATTTGGTGTGGTTCCTTGGGTGCCTCCAGTTGTCCCTTCGCTTCCACCAGAAGAGCCGGGAGTTGTATACGTAGTAATATCCAGATCTTCGCCAGGTGGAGAAGTGGTAGAGGTGCTTTGATTTCCGTTATTACCTGAGGGTGTTGTAGGAGTTCCCTGAGTACCACTTGGAGAGCCTGTAGTGCCACCGTTTCCCCTCAAAAACCACACACTGTTCAAACTTACGCCTCCACTAACCGCTCTCCTCAGCAATGCTTCCACAAACGTAACCTTTCTTTGCACCAAAATCCTTGCCTCTTCTCCCAATCCCTGCCCATTCAATTGACCATTCAGCTGCTGCTTGTAGCTCACCAAGAAAGACTCTGTTCCAGAGAGAATGTCCTGATCACTCATTCCCTGACCCTGGACATTGGTGATAACAAGACCGATGGAATTGGAGAATTTGCCCGTCTCAGAAGGTGTCAGTAACTTTGCAGCGTTGGTCACCATAAGATCAAACTCCCCATTAGAATTTCCACCACTGCTTCCCCCAGACGGTTGTTGAACGGACGAATGGGTCACAGTGAACAGGAACTTGACCTGGGAGACATGTTTAGTAACCTTTTCCATGAAATACGCCGATGCGGTGTCTGATTCTGCACTTTTAGTTGCCTCAAATCCTGGGAAATTGTAAAACGCCATGGAATTCTCGTGATTAACCATGTAATGAGGAACGTAAGCGGAAGATTCCTGTTCTTCTGAACTTTCCATTTGATAACTTGCAATGATTGTTTGAGCCAATGCTTCCTGCCCCGATCCCTTGTTCCCGAGAAGGAAAATGGCACTTTTGTTGTGTTTCTCCACATTCATCTGAGTCTCGCCATTAGAGAGCATGGTGTACATGCTGGAGGAGGAACTTGATGAAGATTGTACCCCACCAACAACGCTGCCTCCGCCCCCTGAGCTGGTGCCTGAACTGGAGCTTTCCTGACCAGTTGGAGAAATGGACCCCTCGGGCGCTGGGATACTGTTTGGCGCTGTATATTTGTTGTGAGAAATGACAAATTATTATCCTTCAAGAAAGTATGCCACGTTCAAGAATCTAGAATTAAAAACGGTACAAACCTGAAAGTGTACACGGAGAAGTGATTACACAGAGAAGTAGAGAGGCTAAATGCGTCCACCCCGTTTTTCTTCTCTTCTGTTCGAAACGGTGAGCCATGATGATTTTGTCCAGCGGGAAACTTTCAGATTGCAGTGGTGTGATGGAAATTGTAGTGCAAGCTGCTTTTGGAAAAATACTGATGGAGAAGAGGAGAATTTTCCGACTATTTAAACAGAAAATAAAAATCCTTGGTTTGTTTTGAGAGAACCACAACTTTCGATGTACAGTGTTATCGGGTCCGCATGAACGTGCCAAATTTTAAGTAGAGAGATAATTGCATTTTGAATTATAATAGGTCAGATCCTAAATTAATATAAAATGTTTAACATTTTGTTAGCAATCTTCGGGATACGACTGCATATGTATTTACCTTCACGTGGACATTGATGCATTAGCCTTCTCAAAATTGATGACTCAATTTTGTTCAAATAAGAGTTAAAGCGCGAGCGCAATCGAAAGCGGATAGGATGCAAAAACATGACCGGAATTTCTAATGCAGCTCTTTAGCTTCAGTATAATATCTGGTAGCAAACGGTGCAATTGCAGAATTAATTAGAGTTGTTGATTACATCGGGACAATGCGTGATATTTAAATATTTATTCATGGTTAGGGTGAAATTAATATTTGATGAAACTAAATACACCACTTGCCTTTTGGTTTAGTGTGACCATGCAATATTTCCAAGCAGGTGACCATGCAATATTTCCAAGCAGGTGACCATGCAATATTTCCAAGCAGGTGACCATGCAGAAATATTTTATTGGAATTTCTTAAAGTTCGGATAATTGGATCAAGGTTGAATGATAAATACATTCATAAATATGCAACGTGTAATCATTTTCCCTTGCAACGTACATCTGATTTCATTTTCTTTGTTTACAAATTAGAAATTTTAAACTCACATCCTCACAGACAATAAATGCCATTGTGGTCGATGGTCGAAACTATAATTTAAAAATGTGAGAATCCAACATAATCACAATCTGAAAATTGGTTTCCTAAATCCTGAAGTGACTTGGGCATATTTATAAACATTATACGTATGTATAAACTGACCTTCTAATCTTTGACCTGACTTTTCGAATCATGCACAAGAGTTAATGGTATGTTACATACAGGCATTCAATCAATGCTGACGGTAGTGCTTTCAAGATGATAATTTGTCGCTTCTGATCATCTCATGATTTCCCAACAAATGTGTTCCGACAAATTATTTATCATTTCATGAAAGTTTCTCTCGTAATTCAGTAGTGCATTTTCATTTTCCTGGAAACCTTTTTGTGCCATCATGAACACTGAAACGAAATATTGAAGCAACAGTTTGCCCATAGAGCAACGAAAATATAGTTGCCTAAATATAGTCATATATTTGCCTGACAATGTCCGCAGATCAAAGAGGTCCAAGGAGAACATTTTGTAAGTGCGGTGTGCAGTTTACAACAAAGCAAAATTTGCGTGAGCACATAAAATACTACACTTTTGGGATGAACTTTCTGTGCTTCATATGTGGAATTCGGAAACATGGAAAGAATCAGTTGAGGAACTAACCCTCCCTGAAGGGATGTCGGATGTATGGACAGCTTTTCACAACCTTGGCACAGCTTCATGAACATCGACGAACTGCACAGTAAGAATATAATACCTAGTCATGAATATCATTGCATACTTTCCCTACCACTATTTCAACTATAACTACCTATATAAATGGTGAATGTTTATATTCAGTTTTATTTATTTCTTGTAGCGGAAGCCTGCGAATGAAGTAACCGTTAGATTGGATCACTTTTTGTCCCAATCCTCCAACGAATTGTATTACAAATCCTGAAATCCAATCTAGCTACATATTTGTAATTTTTTAAATTATTGTTTCAGATAAAGTGAATATGTACACCTGTAAATATTATCTTTAACTCTATATTTACTTTTCTCACAGAAGAAGTAAGTGACAATTAACATTATCCCATCTCTTTGTCGAGGGAGAAAAATAACAAACTATGCATTTACCTTTTCATATTATTCATAGATATGCGATACATAATTAAGAAAGAGTTCCCAATTCATCACTGCAATATTTTTGTACCGGAACATCCTTCTCTCATGCTAATGGACGATATTGTTCTTTCACCTGAACTTGAACGTCATATATAGATATCTCATTCAATATCCCATTCATTTTTATCATTCAAATTCAATCAACTAATCAATATTAAATGTAAGTACGTAATTAACTCGCGTTCATGTAATAGTAAACTAGATATAAATACTACTTTTATGAGATTATACCAATGCTCACCAATAATTCACTAACCTAACAAAAATATTACGTAACTAAATAAACTATTGTAATTTATACGAATTATTCAAACTGGTTTGTTATAAGAGGAATAAACCACCTAAATACACTGACAATGGCGTAATGTACATATGCTACTAGTTGTTGTGGGAAGTGGGAACCATTATGACAGCAAAGATTATATATAAACTGTATGGTACGTATTACGTATACAGCACATTTCTTGTTCAACAAACACCATCGAATGGAATTGAATAGGATTGCACTATTGCACTCAGAGAATTTTAAACGGGACAGGCAAGTTGATTACTAATCAGCAGCACAATACGACATAGTGGTTTATAGAAAATGCAGAATGTATGGATCAGTGAAGCTTGCCATGAAATATACTTTGTTTTTTTATATAAGAATCCACTATTTTTTATTCATTTTACACTTTATGTACATTTTCATTGGTAAATACTCTACCATTTTTCTACAACGCACCGCATGCAACATTTAATTGAACACTTGTTTCCTCGCTTGACCACATTTCAGCCTTCATTTTACTTTTAGGGTGTTTGCATTTTTATTTAATTTGAACACGCTTCCATGTTCCCAGTATTTTGACAAGTCTACTCATTTTACATGAATCGCATTCTCATTTATTGCATCGTCTCGGTAAATCAGTAGATTTTAAGGTGGTCCAACGAATGAGAATATTTCGAAAAATTTGTCTCCGAGCGAATTTGGAGTAAATATGACGTGGTTTTCGGAAATTCCTTTAAATCACTCAAATATCACAACCCGAATTCCGCTAGGATTCTGGACGTGCTTCTTTATCGATATCCCAGAACATTTGGACAGCAGAGAAATTATTTCCCCTGAGCATGGAAAGAACGATACCGTTTACAGTTGTTTCTTTAGGCATAAGTATTTAGTTGGCGACAATGCAGGCCATATTATTTGCACAGTTCTTTGTGTTCTCGCTGCTGTCGTTGGTCTGATTGGAGTGTGCACAAATGTCATGAACTTTTTCGTGTTATCATCCAAGTCACTGAAACATTCATCATTCGGGAAATTACTTGTTATTCTAGCAGGCTTTGATTTCATAGCGTGCCTTTTTGCGTTCTTCACGTGTCTCTTTTTACAACTTATTTTGGGCAACGTAAATCGTAGCAAGAACATGTTGTGGACATTCAAATCCTGCTTTCTACTCTACTCATTAGGTAAATGCAACAGGCTAATTAAATGATAAAGACACAATACAGAGACTCTTGAATTTTTGCAGGCCGAACAGGCTCCGTCTTCATCACAATTTTAATTACAATCGAACGTTACTTTGTGATCGCTCATCATTTCCGGGCAAAATCATGGCTAACTTACCGCCGCCGCGTTCTCCTCACATTTACCTGGCTGATTATTATTATTGCTATTAATCTTCCTTGGTGGTTTAATGCAACCGTGGTGCCTCTTGACATTGATGAGCTATCTACCGGACCCTTGTCAAAATATCCATCCATTTTTGTAACGACGCATTTTGGAACTAATATTTACTTTCCTACATGGTTTCGTCCAATTCACAGCTTTGTAAATCTTGTGATTCCCCTTCCTATTTTGCTGTTGTTCAATGGATTGCTGTACAGATTTGTAAGATAGTCTTCAGAATTTGCGTTTTTTTGTTCTATCTAGTTCTTGTATCAATTTTATTCTTTTATCATAAAAGTCATGTACTATTCTAATCTATGTATATCCCGACATCATCAGATATATAAAAACTGGAGCAAAAGCAAGGCTATACTCGCAAGCAACAGCAGTCGTGATCGTGAAGTGAAAACAGCCAAAATGTTCTCCGTCATTGTTATCGCTCTTCTAATCTGCCATACATTTGGCGTTATTAATTTTCTGGTTGCAGATACATATCGTGAACTCGTTCTCTCTGTTCTGCTTACCGTAACGTTAAATTCGGCTATTAACTTCTTTGTCTACTACGCATTTGGGGAAGACTTCAGAAAACACTTTTGGCTCAGAATAGGTTCCAAAATGCTCCCTGTCTCCTTTACCAGCAGCCGTCCAGCAAATTGCGAAGAACAGCGCAGTAACACTAGCGTTCGTTTCACGAAACGAGTTAGACAGTCACCGCCCAAAGAAGTGGTTCCAATGGAAAGTTGAACCTGTGAAGCAAGTCCCTAACACTGCCATGAATTATGATGCCATCATCGCCCGGTATAAATTTTTTAACCAAATTAGTAATTATCGTTAAATAGGACAGTTAATTGTTCAGAAATTTAAATAAATATTTAATATTTATTACAGGTTTCAAATGAACAGTCTCAAGATTTGGACAAAGAACATATTTCATACATGCACTACGCACACGCAAAAATGTACTAATAGTATGTGGAATTTGTTGATTATCAGTAATTACTTCAAACTCCATAATAAAATTACAATGAGACATTAATAAACACACTTTTTTACAGATATCCATAAGCTAACTTCTACAACTTTTCCGGCACCACAATTACAAAATAAAATAAAATCACAATTCTTTTTAATGGTCTAATTTATGCGAAAATATGTCATCGATAGCGTTTTCAGTATAAGCGTTACTGTTCCTAAACTCTTCCAGAAGCGATAACGTCTTCTGTGCTTGGTGCTCCCACACCTCAATTGCTTCGGATGAAATTCGTTCGGTTAGATTGTTCCATTTGTTCACTGGATCTCTTATCACTGGTTTGTTAGCACATATTCTAAAATCATCCTCAATATCTAAATCTAAACAAATGTCTAACGACCTGAATTTACTTACCGACTCTAAAAATCTTATAAAACCAGAAATGATACACCGTTCCGGGCATTCCCCATGCTCAGTTCCTTCCGAACTTGCGGTTCGTTGAGCGTTGATTGCGATTGATTCAATGATGCATGACCTGGCCGAGACGTACTCAAACTGACTAAAGTCAACTCTACTGTTCCAGTATTTAGCAAGGCGAACAACATTTAAAACAAACTCGTCTCTGACCATTTCCCTAATCACACACACAGTTTTCTCTGCAAAGGCACTTGAGAGCAACTTGTTTGCTTTTTGGTCAACACCTTGCCTTTTGTTGATGGCGTCTGTCTGCTTTTCATCCAGATTCTTCAATGCCGCAATGGCTTCCACGTCTCCAACATACTCTTCCCATTGCATATTCCCAGACCACACATTATTCTTTGCCAGCAATAGGTCCACACTGATGATTTGTTGTACTGCTATCGAGATGTTAAACCCAATTGAAAATTTCCGTACTTCGATGTCAGACACTCCATCCAAATTTGTCAAAAGGTTCCCAATGATTCTAAATTCCTTCTCGAATGGAGGTTCTACCTCCTCAAGGAAGATTACCAAATCCAAATCAGAGTTTACGCTTTTTCCATTTACATTATGATCAAAATAGGATATTCCGGTGTGCTTTCCTATACTGCCGGCAATTTTAGCACGAATCATGTGCAAACCATGGTCAAAACCTTCCAGTTTCAAATATTTAAAAATCTTTTCTGCCGTTGTGTGTACTTCGTTAACGTACTTATCACTGGGGGCCAAGCCAATTGATAAATTTTCAAAATCCTCAACTAGTTCATCACAATACTGGCTGTTGTACCGTCTGCGGATACTATAATAAAACAGGAAATTAGTATAATAGTAAAAGATGAAATCAATGAAATATTTCAGTTTCATTTATTAACTTGGCTGAAGCTGAAGACATGTAAGGGCTAATCATTTATTTGTGTATGTGTGTATGTACCTGTCTCTTTCACTACTCCCACGTGCATGATTGCGGTCAGTTTCAATGTGAATGTGTTCAAATATCCTCAGAATGTCGACAAAGAAATCTAGTAGGCCTTGTATGAATCTTATCATTGTTTCAGAGATTATATTTTATAATACTCCATTTATTGAACAGGACAACTAGAGTCATGTCAAGATTTTAAGCAATGAAATCCTATGAGTATGAGTACCATATAATTTTTCAACGTGAATGTTCCCCCTACGGTACGGTACTGAAAAGCATTTCGTCGACTGTGATTAATTCTCCACTTAAAATTTTATCATATCAATACAAACAGAGAGAACGGAACCAAATAGAAAACCGCAATACTGCAAGCTTTTATCACATTCACAGAGCACATTATTATTATTGAGTTGCGGTTGCGGTGGAGTGTTGATAATCATTTCATTTTGTGCACATCTGCTGTATTCGTACAATGCAAATGCTCGTGTCTACGATCCACGACCCAACTAATTCTGCTACAGAGTAGTAAATCTGTAATCTGTGGTGTTTGTGATGCACTGCTAGCAGCAAGCAAACCTTTCTTATTTATCATCTATTGCTTTACTTGTGTTGTCTATATGCTGTGAATTTATATAAGCTGGGTAAATATTAGGTATTTACGTTGGCAAATTCTGAATTCTCTCTGTATATTCAATAAATAAGATTTCTCAATCTCACTGTGTGTTTCGCTTCTTTCGTGGTGTTTTTACTGATGCTTTTCAACTATGGCTTGTCAGGAATAACTTTTTAGCTTCTTTGCCGTTGTGCATGTAAAGCCGCGCGAGCAATGCACCTTATCGATAGTTACAATTTGTAATATTGAATACCATGCACTATAATACTGGATTCTTGCATGGCATAAATTAGCAGCATCTTTTATGCAGAAGAACTTTTATAATTTATTTGGACACTTACAATTTTGTAAAGATATTTAGCTATAAATGCATAGTTTTACAGTAATGCCAGAAATAGTAAATTCATTGTATGTAGCTTTGTTACAACGAACATTACGTATATCATATTATATTTGATGTAGACTATTTTCAAGATTATAATATGGATTGTGAAAACAATTAATATGTATTGTTACTTGAATTCCTAATTAAAAGTGTACAGCAGGCAGAGAATAACTGGTGTAACATGTTTTCATCATAAATATTTACATAGAATACAATATTTTCTAGATTTTACGAGTATGCCTAAGGAGCACTGCTCCAGTCGGAGGGGATTTTGGTTTAGCACTTCCACAATCGTTTCTGAGCTGATTTCCACAAGCCGGATTCTTAAAGAAGATGCTGTGGATTGAAATGATGAATATACTACAACCTAATTATGAAGTAAACAATATTTAGTACATATAATGACGGGTTGGATTTTTATCAACATACACAATCCTAAAGATTCCATAAGCAGCGATGTGAAAGATAGCTGAAGCTACTGCCAAAACATCAAGCATTTCCGCCGAAAGTAGAAGATAGGTCCAATCTATCAACTGGAATATCTTTGATAAGGTCATGCCATTCATTCCAAGCCAAATTGGTTTGGAAACTGAATGCTCAAATCCGGTGGCTTTAATCATAGTCCACATTTGAGGCAACATCGCAACTCCATCCAAATAATGGCTCCAAGCCCATAAGAATAGCCGTGGGGTTAATGTCAAATGATTGTAATTGTAGAAATACGCCAACGTGGCAGTAATTCCAACCGTAACGTGAAGCCACATGTGCCTACCGGAATCCACTAAAATTGGTTGACCACAACTGTGTTGTTCCTTATTGTTTCTCTGCAGCAGAAAAGTGATACGTTTCTGAAGGTAGGCGAGGTGAGCCCATAAGAAACTGGAGATCCAAAATACAACGGCAAAGCCAGCAGTGGAGGCAAGGTCATAAGAAAGGTGGTAGAATGGGTAGTATTCCGCTAAGCGAGCGCTGAAGGTCAACGAGTAGAGCACAAGTGTCTTCAAAGAAAGGCCGTGAAGATGTTGTGGAGGAATCACGTTGCCCCAACCAGACTGATAGCTTCCGAGGATATCCCAAGTCAAGAAGATAAAGGATAGTAAGATGAACAGATCTTGGATAACGTGAAAATATGTCAAATCGTTATCGAAAAACGTGGATAAGCCTCCCAGCCGGAAGTTGGGTAGATCCAACATGGTTAACTGTTCTTATAAATAATGACTGATGTGACAATGACAAGAATGTCAATGTTGTTTGTAACTTTCCATATCAAGAAGAATCAAGAATGTGAAAATAATATGGAATTTAGCCTATATTGTATAGGTACGGCATTTTCATGAAAAATCCCAAGGCAAACAATATAGTAGAATCAGGATAGTAGTCAATGTGAATTAAGTGAATTAGAAATCTGTGAAGCGATCAGTTATGTAGACAGAGCGAAAGAAACTCAGATGAATGTTCCTAAAAGAGTGTACAAGCAATTTGCATCTATATTAGCCATTCCGTTAAGAATTCTGTTTTTAAACATTTTTGTCACTGGAATAGTTCCAGCTAGTTTTAAGAAGGCTTATGCTATCGCTTTATATAAAAACAAAGGTTCTCGTTTCTCCGCTTCTTCCTATAGAGCTATATTTAATTTCCCGTTCCTTGTTAAAGTGTTTGAACGACTTCTTTATTGCAAATTACTGTCACATGTTAAAGATTGTTTAGATATACATCAACACGGGTTTAGGTCAAACCGTTCTTGTGAAACGGCAATCGCAGTTGTGACTCAAGACTTGTATGATATTTTAGATAATCAATCAGGTAGAGCAGTGGCACTGTTTGTAGATTTTTCAAAGGCATTTGACAGTATATCACACGAAAAACTAATACTAAAGCTTATGTCAAAGTTTCATTTTAAAATTCCTGTCTATCTTATCAAGGTGATGATAAGTTATTTTACTGATAGAACGTTTTGTATAAAAAATGGTTCGTATGTGTCTAAATTGTATGAGATTAAGTCTGGCAGTGGGCCTGGTTCAATTTTGGGGCCCCTTTTCTACTCTTTATTTATTAATGATGTAGGTGAAATATTAACACTGCCTTATTCATTGTATGCAGATGATTTGTGTATTTATGCAAAATGTTCGTCGTTTAGTGAAGGAACTAAACAATTAAATGAATGTCTGGTATTATTTAATAAGTGGTGTGTTGAAAATGGCTTACACATTAATGTGTCAAAAACAAAATATATGGTTTTCTATAAATCTCATGATTATAGGGCTGCTAAAGAAGTTAGGGGTAATGTAATGCTAAATGGAGTTGAGGTGGAGTTGGTGGATTCATTTCGATATTTAGGTATCCACTTAGACACCAATTTAAACTTCAAGAGTCATTGTGAGAATACAGAAACTAAATTAAATGCGGCGTTAGCAAAATTATACTATATACGGCGAATGATAAGTGAAAATTTTCTCAAAACGGTAATTTCTGCATATATTGTCAGTGTGGTTGAGTATGGAATACTTTTTTGGTCATTTTCGAACTCAGTTTATGTTGATAGATATCAGAAAAAGATTATGCGATTTGTAGTTGCATATTATCATCCGACCATGGTAAGAAGAACCAAGTTCTTGAAGATTAATCTTACTGAAAATGATAAGAATAACCTATTGAACAAGGTTAATCTTCTAACAATTGGTGAACGCCAAGTTATTGCTACTTTAAAGTTTGTTTTTAAAAAGATGAAAAATGAATTGTTTTGTGACTGGTTTACTTATAGTAAGGAAGATGGTGATAAATTTCGTAGACTTGTAGTTCCAAAATGTAGAACAACAATGTATCAGCAATCATTAAAATGGAATTGTATTGATTTATGGAATAAATATTGTAAACAGATTAATAAGATTATTGAAAAAAATGTAGAATGTAAAACTATTCTAGAAACATTTAGTGACACATGTAAAGTGATATTGTTGAAAGAGAGAAAGATTTTATTTATGTAGTTTTATTGAGTATTTTTAAGTATGATGGTATACGATTTGGAATGTGTATTGATTGTCCTTGTTTTATATTTTGGATGTATGGTAGTAGACTCTACTGCAGAGTGTTATGGTTGTAAAATCAGACTTATTGACTGAACAGAATAACACTTAAATAAAATTCATTCATTCATTCATTCAGTAGAAAATTTGTTGACTTGGCTGCATGCTGTAGGTATGTAGAGAAGATGAATTTAATTGAATATTGGTATGCATTCATTGTTTGTAAAACACTGAATAGTCGGTACGTTTTTAATGCACTAAATATAAAAATGTCCACAGAAGAAAATACTTTCTTAATGTGCTAGCAAAACTGCAAAACTACATGCCTATTTATGAGCAAAAATAATGTTTAATATCACTTATATCTTTGATCGTCCTCCTCGATGATTTCTGTAATAGAGATATCTCCGTTGAGCCCTGACGATGGAAAGCCATTGTAACGATCAATTCCTCGAATCTTGTCATCCATGTGGTACAGCAAATGAAGGAACATTGAAACGGTTACAACGCCGAGACACTGGAATCCAACATCAACGCCCTGCCAAATCTGACTGGGAAGTTCTCTGAGGAAATAGTCACCCAGTGAAAGATCCAAAACAAACTGAAGAAGGTATTGGGCCAAGATAGGAATGGAGTAGGCTAGCCAGGCAAGATTTCCGCTGAAGCTAAACTACAATAAAATAAATGCATACTAGGATTATTATGTGTATTTTCCTTATTTTGAGGAATACCTAGTTATTTAAGAGTTGAATTAACTAGAATAGTAACTATTCACTATACCTTTTTAGCTGAGAATATCAGAAGAAAGCCAAACATGACTGTGATACATTTTATGAGAAAGAATGTGCTCCACACATGGAGATTAATTTTATCTTGAAATGCATTAGCCTCTAGCACTGTCGTTCCAAATGAACCATTAGGTCTTAAGGTAGTCACATTCTCGAGGTTTATGATGAAATTAGTAAACGGGCCTCTCCAAATGACGTGATTTGCTTCTTCGTTAAAGTAGTCCCGGAACGTGCTCGGATGATTTACACCAGTACCAGTGATGTATGTGGCTACTATAATACACGTAGAAATTATTGCCAATAATAGCTCAGTTCCACGGATAATCTACAAATTAAAGAACTTGGTTCAAAGGAATACTGGAAGGGTATAAATAAACCGATACTTTTGCTGTAAGAAAGGAGATCAGGAGTTTATACAAAAATGAACTTACAAGATTGAGAATACCATAAATAAATACGCTTATTTGTAAGCAGCGAATGTACCCGTCTCCCTGTTGATTACCTCCCTCATTTTCACTGGTCATTTTCAAGCCTTTGAAAATACGCTTAAACAAACTATTTCCTCCGAGAGAAAAAGAGAAAACTGATAAAATCTGCGCCAATGAGTATACTGTGTTGAGCCTTTGGAAATAATTAGTATGTAAACAAATTGAACTTGCATGTACTAAAAAAGTGAAATTGCTACTGACTATGTATTAGGATGCAGGGCTGACCTTTACGCGTCTACATGTGTACAAAACGTTGCGTAACTAGAATCTATAAATAATTGATCTCCATGTCTCAAGCTGGCTTCTACTCTGTATGAATTGTTTGCAGCGAAAATTACTTGGCTTGTTGGAGATTGGGTATCCGTCATTAGCGCAATTGAGAAATATCACCTCGAGACGCATAACTTCTTCTCTTCACAAGCTTGCACATGGTACTAGATCTCCATTGTTTTACGGCATTCATTACACAGAAGAAGAACTGTAATTACATTAGACTTTAAAATTTTAACGCGACATATTCTTGCATCTTTTACTCAACCTATTACATCAATATATTTGTGTAACATATTTGGTTTATACCTCGTCGCCTTAGTTCGAGCGAAGCAGAAAGTACATACTTAGTGTATCTTTAAGTTTTCCTGCTTATGTGCGGACTAATTATATTTCATCAGCATAGTATGCTTTTAAATGGAATTTGTGTCCAATACTTCAAATGTTTGTAGTGTAGTGTGCAAGATGAGGTTTAGGACAACTCTTGCGATGTATCCAAATGTAAAAGGTAACAAAAGGAGATTGAATTAGAGAATTGTTCCCTTGAACTAATTTGTGCTGTGATGCTTTAGTTTGTGCAACCTTTATGATTTGTACTTAGAAGTTAAATGACATTAGTAATAAATTAGTCACAAAATCAGTCAAAATGGTGAATTCCCTGCCATTAAAAATTAGCATTCAGGGGAATGAATTTGCAAGCGTCCTTTCCCTGGTAATGTTCTGAAGGAGATGGAACCATAATATTCCCTTTAAGAGCACTTACCAGTCTGCATTCTATTACACATCTTAAAATTCACTATTTTTATTGCAATTGTATGTTATTGTATCTCACATGCTCAGTGATTTTGGATCAGTTGATAATTCATAGAAGGCAATCTAATTTTATCATATTTATTAGAAAAATATACTTTTTACAGAAAAGTCTTTGTATAAATAGGTACATTTATGAACTTTCAAGCTTTTCTTCTGTGTATCATCTGTGGAACTCTATCCATCAAGTACTTGACGTCATCCTTGCAGTATTCTACTTCCGAAGATGTAACGAGAGTTCGTAGCTGGGGAAAGTTGTCAGCAATAGAACGCAGGCACCACTTGACCGGTTCATTCCCCTGCAAGTTGTAAAATTACTTTGATCAATTTTTGCTTGACAAAAATATATTATTATATTAGGTATATATTAATTAATGTTGACACCATCTTAAACAATATAATGTATGTTTTGTAGTAGTACTGAAACTAACTTCATCGTAGAAAGGCAAAAGGACCAAATTCTGCAAATTATCAAGTCGAGAGATTCCTTCCAACAAGGTGATATTATTGACCGTGTTTGGAACTCGGAGAAGAAGCGTGGTGAGATCTAGCCAAAAAATAATGGTCTCATAAATTCAAGCGTTTGTTTGTTTTCTATACACCTTAGCATACCTACATTATACATACATGCATAAAACATAACATCGGGCGTACTTACTTTTGAGACTTGCGATGTTCCAACAGCTTCTCGTTTCATCCGGAAACTCCAAAACGGGGCAACCGCATTCCATTTCTTGAAGGATCTTTAATTCGTCATCGGGAATCCCGGTGAAGCACTGGTTAGTCATTTTGTCCTTTTGCTCAGAGTTCTCCTCCTCATCGATTCCGCTGTTACAATTTAACTCGACACACAATAAGGTCAGCTCTGAATATACCTCATAGATTTTCTCTACCGCCTTCCCATTTGCGACCTCAATGAAAAGTTCCTTTACGTTCGGAAACAAAGCTGTCAACTTTTCAATAAGAGCTGCTTCCACTCCTGTTTCCAGCTTTGTCATAGTCAGCGTTTTCACCGTTTTGCAAGGTTCAATGGATTTCTCCAGCTCACCTTTGTCCAATTGCTCCACCTCAAATAAATTGCTTAGATTCAAAGAGACAAGTTTTAAAACAGGAAATTGGCCTGCAAAGTACGTAAAGTCAACAGGACCGCTCCACAAGTTCAGTCTCAATTTAACCAGTGACCTTAGCGCTGACGAAAGGACGAATTTTTCAAAAATGTGTTCGTTAAAAATGGTTAGCTCATGCAGACTATCCCCGCATCTATGAATGACATCTGTCAACAGTTCAAATTTGACTTGTGAACTGACTTCCATTCTCAGTTGGTGAAATCTCAGATTGGTATGGAAAAATAAGTTGATAATTTCCTCTGACGTTGCACTCTTTTGGATAGTATCCAAAATGCCTGGACTTTCCCCAATGTCAAATTTTATGAATATTTTGCCCAACTGAGAATTCCAAGCGATTAAACGGAGTTCTCGGAGATTTACACAAGCAGCTATAATATTTGCAACGATTCGATCGTAAAATGGATTAATTTGATAAGCAGGCTCGGCATTTTCAAAATGAAGACGTGCCACATTCGGAAACGAGTACAGTCCCATTTTCCATGCACCGTTTTCGTCGCACACATTAACATCCTCGTAAGAGCTATTCCAAATAAAATGATTGTGTGAGCGAGTCCCGTCCTCAAACACGTTTACATGAAGGTGCTTCAAATTCCTCATGTTTTGCAGATGTCTGGCAAACTCGACAAGCTCAGCAATATTCAGCCTCACCCGAAGACTTCTGATTTGCAGGAAGAAATGATAAAGAAATTTCTGTGTGTATCTGTCACTAATCGAGTCAATTCTTATGGCATAGGCGCCAATGGGGTTAGCCAGCGAAGACTCCATCAGTTTTATAAATGATTTCATTTTTGACGGGCGTACTGTCGTGTAGCCAAGTCTAGTTTGGAGGAGGTGCGACGAAACAACGTTCCAACGGAGACTTACGAGGCGACATCGAAGCAGATCTTGAGGAGGTAAATGCCGCATGATACTGAAGAGGATCTGTGTAAGCATGGACAAAGGGAACTCATGAAAAACTACAATGACAAGCAAAGTAATTATTTTACTTGTACCTTTGTATTCCCAAGTCCTCCAGGATGTCCATCATCCACCACCTCCACAGACAACTCCAAACTTTCACTTCTGGATGGAGCTGCGGATGGACGAGGAGTGGGATAAATGGAGGAGTAATTAGAAAAGCCACCGGCAGAATGGCGAGGATACGGACGATTATCCTCATCAAAGAGCAATCTTCTTAAGTAGGACCTTGGACTGGTGAGAAGTTCACTGCGATCTGGCGACACGTCGTGAAGCAAGTAATTCTTCAGTTGCTTGAACATTTTCCTAATTTCTATAATTACTTATTTTAACTGAAAAGAGAACAATGTATTTTTCTGCAAGAACCCAATCACAGAATGACAAGAGTCGTAGAATGAAAAGAAAAGACATGTATTCGAAAACTTATGAGTAATGTATTGTTGAACACACCATTGTGATATGCACACTGACCTAAATTTAAAAATGCAAAGTGTTCCTTCCTTACACACGTTGCGTTGTGCATGTGAAGTGAATTTATGTATGCTTATCGAATACAATTTTAACAATTCTCCATAATATTTGCAAACCCAAGCATAATTTGAGCAGTTTGCTCGTTTTATCATGCAATGCATTTCATGGATTTAATTTGGCGTTTGTGCGGATTTTGTTATCTGCATGTCTGCACACTTTGTTTACATACATGACAAGCCGTTACATGTTTTATACTTACAAAGATACTCAAATAGATGGATAATACTAGTACAATTATTGCATATCTGCTGATGTACTGAAAACGATGGCAAGTAATCCTTATTTGCCCAAGTGTCTACGTGACAGATATGTACATACATGATATAGCGAATTTAAGATAAAACGATTTGGGATTTTACACGTGCATCATCCTTTGGTAAACAGATACATGCTTTGTCGAAGCTTTTCTGCAATTGAAGGGATTTTCAATGTGCGAAGTCAAAAGATAAGACATTTTTACAAATCGTTTTCATATAACACCTACACCATCGCTACCCTTTACTTATGCTCTTGTTAAACAGAATAAGCAAATAATCCGCTATAATTAAATTTAATAGTGTCGGTACTCGGCTCGTAATAGATTGATTGCGAGACTTATGAAAAAGCCATTATTGTTAAGCAGATTATTCAAAACTAGAATACCTATAAGGATGCTATAATTGTATAATGATGCATGTAGTACATTTCATATAACCCATCACCCACCATCCAATTTTTAGCTTTATTATCATCATAATATTATATTTTCTATAAACTTGACATGAATGATGTCCAGACTGCAGTCCATGTTCATTAATAGGTTTTATCTTAAGGTTCAATGTTTCTAGCCGGCCATTATTGACAAGGAGAAATGAGAAATAAACATACCATGAACATTGAATAATACAGAAGCCGTTGGCTGGTGGAAAGTTTCCACTGGAAACCATTAGGGGGTTCAGGTTTACAGGATCCAAAGAATAATGGAATGGCAATTTGCCATTAGCAAAGGAGGCGTGCATACAGGATGCCCGAAAACTATGGGTTATGACGGCAACGGACATACCATGTCAGTGTAAATGACGAGGGGGGAGGTGGGAGGTGGGTTAAAAAAGTGTTTTTTCAGGACATCCTTTATGCATAACGCTAAATGCCAATCAACGAGATCATTAGATCTGTGAGTGCAATCAGTCTAGTCCAACCTGAAGTATGAGAGCAACGCCCCAAAAGTTGAAATAGTTGCAGTTACTGGAAACAACTTGCTGAAATTTACTGTTAGAACTTTTGAACTGTGGTACAGCAAAACTAACTCCTCTACAGCAAGTTTGTCTAAGAAAATTGTTTTAAATAAATAATTCAATTTGTACTTCAGTTTATTACTCATTTTCAATAGGCACGACGCATGACGCATTTTCGTAAAAGCTATTACACGTGCATGATAGCTAAACTTCAATTGGTCAGTTGATTATGCAAGACAAGAAAAGTAATAAACATAATAGCAATTTACCAAACCATACACCTATTCATATCAATACATACTCTACATGTATAAGAGGTTATAGAGAAATAAATTGGTTTGTTTTTTTCATTTGTTTTTAAAGACAATAACATTCACCGGCCGGAAATGTAAAGAGAAGCCAATGACCCAATAATTGTTATGAAATTGATGCTAAGGAATTGATTTCCTCCATTGAATCATGAGTGTGCTCAATCGTCACATTATTTTCCAGTGTGTTTCCAGTGTAGTGTAAGATTTCCAGTGTATTAGATTTGAAATATCCGCTATATGGACTATATTAACAATAAGAATATTTTTCTTCATTCTTTATCACAAAAATATTTAGCTTATAAAATGGACTAGTAAGTAGAAGACTGTTGTTCCAATCCAAAGATTTATCCACATAACAATAGAAATAACATTATTTCAATTAAATCCATCGTTTGTCATTTTGTCTAAAGGCCTAAGCCTGTCTCACCTGTCTAAAAGCCTATATAACTTACAATTAATATAAATTGGAAACTTCGCGTACAAATTTTCATATTCATAAGGGCGGTTTCCGATGTTTGCGGTGGCAGTAAAAGCATTTCAAAATTTAAAAAATGATAGTTTTGAAATGGTCATAACTTTTAATGAATTCAATGGATTATCCTCGTGTTCATACCAAGTATGGACTTCCTTGTAATAGGTACATACTTGCAAGTTTGCATGACCATTAAAAAATATCCATATTTTGAAACTGACCTTATATACTTTGGTAAAAAAATGAGCACAATTATGAAAACACTCAAATAAATCCACATCGAATATTTTCATTAAAAATGTGAAAATGTCATCAAGACTTGAGAACTAAACAATTATAGAGCAGAAAAAACGTTCTTGGGTAAACATATTACGTGGGGTAGCTTGGCAACAATTTAAAAAGGTTGGCAAAGGAAGTAATCTATCTATATATTTTGATAATATGCAAATTAGCTGGGTGTCTATGCTTAGCATGGCATTCTACACCTATCCAGAAACTCCCTCTCACTCTCACAATAAACCTTATCAAGACTTCTAATTTTTTCTACAATCAAGTATAAAGGTTGTAGATTGCCCAAACGGTTTTCGCATTCAAATTGACAATGTCCTTCATATTTTAAAAAGTGTTTGAAGTTGACAGATTTTTTCCTGAAGAAGTCACCATACCTCTCCATGTTATTGGGCATACCCTTCCATACTATGACATTTGACCACCCAGTCCGCTTCGCGTACCATGCCATATTAATATATCGTTACGTAATTACGATTGAAATGAATGCATTTTGTGAATATCTCAAAGACTTTTAATTTCTCCAGAATTACAAATTATGCAAAACATTTAAAATTTCCTAACAAAGGATTCAAAGCAAGCGCTTTTGAATTTTAATATGAAAAATCAGTTATTTGAGTCAGAAATGAACCATGTAATTAAAATTGGTTATATACGGGGCTGTTCATTTAAAAATTAGTCATTTGGGCCAGGAACGGACTGTTAAGTTAAAAATCAGTAATTTTTGCCAACAATGTACGGGGAATGAAGTCTCATCATCATCACTATATATAAAATTCCAACGAGTTACGTAATCCACACGTTCATTAGCTACCGGTCCCTTTTTCGTCTAAACGACCAATTTCTTTTGAAAAATTATTCGTTTTTATTGTAAAGCAAGTGTCACAGATGACCTTAAATGTATGTTGACATTTGACAAAAATATCCTTCACCGTTAATTTTTTCCTTAAAGTTGATGTGATTTCGTCATAATTTGCCTAAAGTGCATAGAATAGCATGGAAGGGAATAAAAAAGCGTAAAAAAGTTAGGTATGCATATTTTCATCACACTAACTTCATAATTGCATATATATCGTTGTGGACTGATGAAAGTCGTGCCCCAGGGAGGAAAGTCGGGACCCAAGGGGGGGAGTCGTACCCCAGGGAGGAAAGTCGGGACCCAAGGGGGGGAGTCGTGCCCCAGGGGGGAAAGTCGTGACCCAGGGGGGAAAGTCGTGACCCAGGGGGGGAAAGTCGTGACCCAGGGGGGAAAGTCGTGACCCAGAGTGGAAAGTCGTGACCCAGAGTGGAAAGTCGTGCCCCAGAGGGGAAAGTCATTTTAAAATGTGGTTCCAAGTTTTCAACCAGTTTTCCAAGTTGCTAGAGCCCGTTGATTTCAACGGGCCTTCTACTTCTAGTAGTGGAATCATCAAAATATATTATGCTCTACTTTACGGATGTTGGGATTTGGAAATCATCTTCATTTAACATGCGCTCACTGCTTAGCCAACGTATTCCCGAAACGAAATGCCATTATCATTAGAATATCTGTGGGAAGCATTTGACTTTCACCGCAGACTCTTTTCCTACGTTCCCTATCGAAAATTTTTGCAATGGGATCCAAAGCATCGAGCAATTACTCATCCATTGAAATTCACTCGAAAACTACTCCCCTGGTATTTTGCCATTTTCGGCACTGTTCTCACTTTTGGCCTTCTCTCATCAATTACTGTCTTGTTTGAGCAATTCGTTCGTAATAATTTGACAAGTCTCCTGATTACAGTTCAAAGTTTAGCCGTTGCCGTTTTTTCCATAATCAGTGGGGGCACAGCAATCATTACCATATTGTACCAAGACGAAATCTGTCAATTTTTCCGCAGGCTGGTGGAAATCGATAGCAACTACCTGAGAAACAAGTTGGGACGAGAACAAGTTCAGCATAGAAAGCTACAAAAATCACAGAAATGCTGCACAATTTCGTCATCCAGCTTATTGAAAATTTTCTTGAATCTCGTTATTTTCGGTGCAGCCATGTCGCCAATTCCTTTGGCGCCTTTGGTCATTTTTGAAAACGTGGAACCATTCGGTCATCTCCTGGAACTGTACATTCTTCCCGATCCCACTCAACGTTCTCCACTCGTGATTCAGTTAGCTTTTCTCCTGCGACTTGTTTTGGCCTACATTGCTGCAATAGAAACGGCACGAACCATAAGCTTTCTCATTCTCGTCTTCGTCGCGGTCACGCAAATTTACCTCACAACTTTGGCGCAGACTTTGCTCTTCCCGTGGTCATCCTCCAGCCTCAGAAATTTCATAATGCTCCAAATGATCCATGAAGCTGCCAAGCCACCGGGGAATCGGCTGATTTCCTTGCTTATGACAAGTGGCGTAGCTCTAAACGTTCTAGCGTTCTGGATGGTCGTAAACTGCTGGGGGAAAGTGGCTTGGTTTGTCTATCTTATTGCTCTAGGCGTGAGTGTGGGCGTTCCCACTTGCGTTGTCGCCCTCATGCCGTTTGCAGTTCACATTCATGAAATATCTCGTGACATAATTAGAAGATGGAAAGCATGGAACCGAGAAAGTAAAGAGACCTTTGGCAATACCAAAAGTGTCAAGTGGAGAAGGTTGAGGGTCAGAGCCTTGCAAAGGATCTACTTTTCCTGTGGAAACTTTTTCAGATTGAAGCACTGCAGTAAAATTGAGTATCTCCAGGTCTCCATTGAACGAATTATTGACGCAGTTCTGGGAATACCAGCGCCATAAATTGAGATTAAAACTATGTATATGTACATTCGAAACACTCAGATGTCAATTGTTGAAGTCAGTAGCCAGCAAATTTTGTATTTACAAAAAATCACTTTACAAGATATTCTGTAATAATGAATCTTAACTTTTAAAAGATTCTTAAGGCTAAAAATAAAATATTGCACGTGTAAAAATATCTAACAAAATAATGCTCACATTGTCCAACTATGTAATTAACTGTGTATACAACACCTCTGCTGCTCGCCATTAAATGTAATACAACCGAAATCCCAATAAACACGTATCCAACCTGCAGGACACTCACCCCAAACACAAAACGCTCCTCGAGAATCTCCCATCGAGTGGCAGTCTTTTTTCTGCGGTGTCACTGTATTATTTAATGGAATTTGATATACAAGATATTGATCTAAAAGTATAAATCTAAAATAGTGGTTAATAGGTAAAGATCAGTAGCCATACCTGATGAAATCAGCAATAAGACAACGCAAGCCATAATGTGAAGACCAAACTTCGTCCAAAGTTGTTGTTGGTGAATCATTGTATTGTAACCGAATATTACATGAAGTATGTATGCTTTTTAAATTTAAACACGAACCCTGGTTATATACACGTTATTAATCGATATTCGGCAATAATTCATATTCCTGTGTTATATAATCTGTTAGTGTTCTTGTCAAAGAAAGAGAAGAGGTCGAATAAATATTATCTATGTACGTATTTAATTCTATCCTCGGTTCTGTCATTGGAAAGATTGATAAAAAATACATTAAACATATATGGCGTGTTCATTTATTAAATTTTTAAAATAAATGGCATAAACAATCATGATTACAACGCAATTAATCATTCATCAACGCGTTATCATCAGCGTTTCATGTTGACAATACAATATCTATAAAATAAAATATGTACTGCTTTGGTCAGCGGCGAGGTTAACATTATGCAGTTTAGTTCAGCGAAACTGAACTGCCACTTTGGCTGAAATTCTTCTGGAAAATAGGAATGACAGCGGTGTTGGCAGTTTGAATAGATCAAAGTACAGTGAAGCGTGGGTTTTTATTGCGTTGAACGAATCGGAATAGCCACCAGAAATAATTATTCACAATTCATATTTGCTCTCCATAATCCAGAATACCGCATATTATGCGATGCTCCATATATCTCTTTAGGCTGTTAAAAATGCTTTTTAATTATATAGTTTCGGTGTAATTGTTTGCTAGAATGAGACCTGACTCAGTCAGTGGCCATGTTTCAACTGTTCCACTTGCGTAAATACTAAATACTTTCAATTGTATTTGCTAACAACAATTCATCAACCTGGCCAATGTAGAGTCAAAGTGACATTGTATGGAAAGAGGAAACAGCTTTGCATTTTAAAGATGGCATCACACACCTGGATGCCTTGATCCATTGATTTTATGACATAGCTACATAACTATCAAACCATTTGCCACGCCATATCATTATATACCTAATATAATGTAAAATAAGATGCGCGTTGCTTATCCTTAAACTTGAACTTAACGCCAGTACCACCTGAGTCCACAACACTTGCGTACTACCGATTAGTGATAATAATAATCTGCGCAACATTTTCTTCCAGAAGGTACAAATGCCAGAATATGTATGCGTTCACCAAGACGCTACTGCGGCTGTATACAATACGACGCGACGGTTCTTTTGAAGGTGTGCAAAGGAATTTTTATTGGCCCAATATAAAATTTGTACTTCAATGTAATGTATTCTTAAAGGTATGTACATCAACAAATATCTTTTAGTGCATATACTACACAACGTCCTACGTCATGGGTCGCGGTGGCATATTATATACCTCATATAAATACACACATTTTTACCGGCTATTGCTAATAACGACTTATTAAAAATGCCGACACTATTAAACAACGGCAGAAAGGAAGCGTTTCCATAAAATATCAGTATCTATCTGTAAATATATGTGATGCATGAACATAGGCACAACTCTTCAATTACCTTGTTTTCACCTTTTGTGACATCATAACTTCATGGTAATTCAATTTCCAATCATCCAAGTTAAACCACTTTTATTGCCGGCAATAATGCACTAGACAATTCCCCAAATGGTCGTAATTGCGGCTTGCTTTATTGTATTTATATAATAGCATGTAGTTCTAAATGTTAAGGGCAATGTTGGCAAATCTTGGTTTTCTCCCTATATGCTAATCCAATGGTAATCAACTTACAAACTAAAAAGGTTGTATAACTAAAATGAAATAGGATGTATCATGAAGTGATAAGAAAATTAGCATTATACATTTTATAACCTTTTATTTTGCTGTTGCATTCTTCTCTGTTTCATCTTTACATCTTAATTCATTCTTGTATTGCAACTCTACACATTGACGAAACACAGATATATCTATATTTCGTCAATACAAATTACAAAGTGGCACTAGCAGACCAATTTGATGCGCAGTATAATAGCATCACATCACAAGCAGTGTTGTCCGATTTCCCGAACATTGTTTGCTTTTATATCATCATCGCCATCATCGTGATCATTGATCATCGTGGAAGTTAAAGAGAACTCGTCAATAAACACATCGTCCATGTTAAATCCGAAAAAGCCGACGGGATCTGTTGATGCTCTCCAGATTCAGATTAATACTCTTTGCATATTATTGCCCTGTTCTACTATTACATGCAAAGCGTATAAAAGATTATCTATCTGTTTATACAGTTCAGCAGATGGCCATGTCATCAGATCAGATCAGGTCAAAATAATCTTGCATTGAAAACAGACAATTCTTGCAAAAACTATGAAATGGTACGCGGCACACATAGATCTCCCGTATCCAGTTACACAATGCTTACGTTATTTTTCAAAATGCCAGAAGAATCTCTTCTGATACAAACGGGTGGTAAACTGGTAAGTCTACAGGACAGGATTCCACAGGAATACATACATTACTATCAAAGCAAAAATTCATCGCGCTATCGGCATTACGACGATGTCATAATGGAATGTATTGGATTAAATGTGTTTATTTTGGTGAGATTAGTTTGCAAGCATTTATTTTCTGGGCGAAACCTAGAAAATGACCTATTTTAATTACGTGAGCAACTAAATTGTGGTCACTTTGTCCAGAATGAGGTTTGCATGAAAGGTTGTTACTTTAGGTAGAAGACGAACTTGTAATAGTGAACAATAAACGCAGCAAGCTACCATGTAGCAAAGTGGCGGAGCTGGTAGCCAAAACAATCAACTGACTGACCACTGATAATAAATCGTCTGTCGAAAACAGAATGGAAATATTCCAATCCGTTTAAAAATTACAACAAAAAATCAGTTACTGGCGTTAAACGGTATCCGTTATGATTAAAATTCCCTCCAATATCATCATAGTAAACTAAGGGGAGTCGAATGATATGCCACTTGCCGTATGTGACATTTGAAAATTTCGAAATCGTAACCGTTTCAACCTTGGCCGTTATCGCCGTCTAGCTTGTCACATAAAGCGATTGGGACAGAAGTTTAAAATTACAAACCACTTAAGCAGGAGAGTATAATGTGTAAAATTATTTGAAATCGCTGTAACCGTTAAACAGTAATCGTCAACCCCGAAATGACCCCATATATATGTGTTATGATCATAGACGATTCGAATGATATGCCACATGCCGTATGTGACATTTGAAAATTTTGAAATCGTAACGGTTTCAAACGGTTGCCGTTGGCCGTTATTGCTGTCAAGCTTGTCCCATAAAGCAAGTGTGATAAGATGTCGTTTGCCGAAAACAGAAGTCCAAAATTCCAAACAATTTGCGTAGGAGAGCATAAAGTGTAATATTATTTGAAAACGCTGTAACCGTTAAACAGTAACCGTCAACCCCGAAATGACCTCATATCTATGTGTTATGGTCATAGACGAGTCGAATGATATGCTACTTGCCATATGTTGGCATTTAAAAAATTTGACCTCGTAACGGTTTCT
Organism: Sinella curviseta; assembly: GCA_004115045.4. Classification (NCBI taxonomy): domain Eukaryota; kingdom Metazoa; phylum Arthropoda; class Collembola; order Entomobryomorpha; family Entomobryidae; genus Sinella; species Sinella curviseta. Next base: position 55,108,323 of record CM023200.3, on the reverse strand, counting down.
AACGGTTACATTTGACCTACGTATTTCAAAATCACGCTGGACCCTTCTCAGGTGACCAACTATCGATTGCCGAAAACAGATTTTAAAAATGTCAAACCGTTTTTGAGTTAGAGCGCGCACAGACAGACGGACAGACGGACAGACGGACGGACAGACGGACAGACGGACATCTCGATCTTATAAAGTGGCTCCGCCACTTAATAATTAAGGTTTATTCAGTAACGTCTACAAGCACGTACCTATACTTCACCGTCATCTCACTCAGAACAAATATTTTCACAAGTTCGCTAATGAGGTTGAGTCCCTGTCTCAAATATTTACACAAAGATTTTTTTACTTAACGGTTACTACTACACTGAATCTGTATTACGTATTTGACTCACGTAGTGCTTAAAAGTGATAATATTGTTGAAAACATTCCAAATCAACCATCATCATTTCTGGTATTAAGCATATATAGCCTACTGTGGAACCTTTACCAACTTACAAGCTTTCATACATTACCTGAATCACATTATAATTTCATTCACTTCGTTATCACTTTGCAGATTAAGTGTGAAAAATGAGCTAATACGGTCACCCTATGCTTGCCCCAATGAAATTACTTTTGGGTATATAACCAGAAAGCCAGCCATCATTACTATGAATCAATTATCGCTTATCGCATACTTGTGTCAAAAAAGATTTCATAACTTTTTTATAACCCCTGCACATATTACAGAGGTGTTATTTTCGTTTACTTTTTTGTTTTATACAAAATGTATTAGGTAACCAGTTTTAACACTGCTGCTGACTACCGACATAATACTAGATGCAAAAACTGACAACGGAAGGATAATAAATAAACAATACATATTTCGCTAATACGAAAATCTGTACTTGTATAAGCGCAAGGTTTATTGTACCTTTATGACGTAATTCTCAAAACACTGTTTCCGTTTACATTACTACTTTGCCAATAAAGTACAACGGAAAGTAAAGGAGTGAAGCCAAAACGGACAACACAACTGACACCACCACCGTCGTGCTAAACAAATGGACCAAGTTCCTATTTTATCTTATTACGTGACCAACATAACGCCACGCCATATGGAACCAATCCGCGGTAGTTTTATAGTTTGCTCTCATCTCTTCATAATCCTTTCGTCTTTTTGCGTTTCTGCATCATGCATTGATCTTCATCATTAGTGCCATGAAAATATTTAGCACTTTAGCACCCACCGTTCATTCTATCGTTCCACGTTCCCTGATTCAGTTCTTCTCCAATCCAGCACCAACACACCAGCAGTGGTAACCTAATTACCGTATAAACTGTCACAGAGGAAGAGATCAGTGGTGGTAAAATGATAGCAGCACACCTTCCTAAACGTCAACATCTGCCACCTTTAACCTTGATCCCCTACAGCACCGCCACACCATCGTCGTCGTCAGTGGTTATCTTTATTTTTATAGCTATATTTACGACCGTCTGCTTTAGCAGCAGTGGCACATTCGCCCATGCAAAAGTTATAGCTTCACCACTATCTACATCTTCTTCTTATGCAAAATCAATATCGTGTTTTCAATCTTGTCGAGATCCCCACAAGGAGTGTAGCGTGGACGGGAAATGTGTGTGCAAACCTTACTTTGACTACATTCCAGAACGAGACACTTGCCTAAAATCTTATGGGGCATCCTGTACAAATTTTGAAGGCTCTGAGGAGGAGTTGTGCAACACTGACAAATTTTTATCGTGTGATGACACAGGAACCTGCTCCTGCCACAGAGAAAGGGATTCGCTATTGATATATGACCAGTATCTCGAAACATGTGTCGCTCCTCCAGGTCATGAGTGTGAGTTTGGCATTCCGTACATGAACGTGAAAAAGGAGTGTGTTCAGAATGCCGAATGTGTTCCAGATCCACAGTTAATACATGATAGAGAGTACTATGGAGTTTGTGAATGCTCCCAGGGATTTGTGGCAAAAGGGGAGATATGCGTGCCCGAAATAGGTTCCAAGTGTGAACTGGATGGTGATTGTGAGCAGGATGGAATGAGGTGCTTGGAAGGGAAATGTAGGTGCTCAGAGGATAGGGTTTACTCTGAGAAGGAGCACGAGTGCAAATTGAAGGTAGGCGCAGTATGTGAGGTGGCAATGCGGGACTGTGTGGAATATGCAGAATGCGTGGAAAGAAGAGATGAGAAGCTACAGTGGAAGTATAAATGTGGCTGCCAGTTGGGATACCAGGAGGTTATGGATAATGGAACTTGTGTATTAGATGGACATGGGCTTTGTAAGGACTCCAAGATTTACGATGAGCAGAGGGGGAGATGTTCCTTGAAGGTCGGTGCAAGTTGCTTGCCTACTGGGGTGAATCTTTGCATTAAACACGCCTTTTGCGGGACGGGAAATAAATGTCAGTGCTTTGACGGCTACGACGTGGCAGTGAATGGAACGTGCAAAAAGATAGAGAAAATGATTGAGAATGACACAAGTATAGACAAAGACACGAAGCAGTACAGTGAAATGAGTGAAAGTTCAACAATGAAGATGCAGTCGCCACAAACTCACGAATTGCGTGACGATGGACCAACAGGGACGAGCAATCCAGTCAACAGTAACAAAGTAGCAATAATCTTGGGAGGCTTTTATGCAGTTTTCTTGTGGCGTCTCTATCCTTGCTGCATAATACAACATTTATGAGTGCTAACGCTGAGTCTGCGGACACTAATTGTTTACAAGATGGCAAAGGATTTTAATTGTACTTATTAAAGAAGCAGTACAAACAAAACGCTAGAGTACAATTCCGTAAAACCGAAAAGTTTAAAAAAAATTACTCTCGCAGAGCATACTTTTAATCATGATAATATTCATGCTGGCTTAACCGGAAAGCACGTGATATGGATCGGATGGACAATCAGTCTATTTCCATGTAGGTATGCAATATGTATTGTTACAAGAAATAACAATTAGGTATTATTGGGTGGATATTCAATGATAAAGCAAACAATATTTGTTTCCAGATTTGCGTGAAATGAATCTAGCCAAGTAAGATTGTTGGATTTTGGATCATGCACAATGAATAGGTACACTGTATGGCATATTATGGCACGTTCAAGTGGTGTTCGACTGTTTGGAACAAAAACGGTAAATGTTTCGAAAGAACCTTTGAGTATCATTTGACGAATAATTATTGCAAATTAAGACAAAGAACATAACTGCACTAATTTTATTTGTTCATTTTCTGCAGGCACTAAAAGGCTTAGAGAGTACTGGATTGATGCTGATCCATCCTGTACGTACAACAATTTTTGTGGATTACCTATGCAAAAGCAAGCAAGACAAAAATTGAATCCATGCCATGCCTAACATGAACTAATGCAACATCTAAAACAGTAAATGAGGTCCTATGTATGCATATACGGTCATTCCACAACTACCTGGTTCTCATGAAGTATGGATGAAAAGTATTTATAACACTTAATTTTACCTTTATGCTAACTTAAGTAGTAGTAAGTAACAAGTAACCAAATGTCCATTAATTAAAAATAAATAGAGGTACACAAACACTGTTTTCAAAACGTGCAACAAAAGTAACTCACTTCATTTTTATTTCAGATTTGTATCAATAAAGTATTCATATAAAATCGTTTGGTATAAAAATAATCATGACAATTTTGGTAAGAGAATCCAGAATACAGAGGTGCGCGTTCATATTATGTAGTTTAGATTTCAGATGATAAAGACGTTCGAGTAGCACTTACGAGTGTGTGGGAGAGTGAAGTTAAAGGTTCGGAATCCTGATGTCGCTCTGTTATCGGCTGACGGTACTTATGGTGCATTTCCCTTTGGCGTTGGAACCTGAGGAGTTGGCTGGACCGCAGTTGGCGCTTGAATCTGAGGACCTGGTTGGACTGCTGCCGGTACTGGAACTCGAGGTGGCTGGACCGCAGTAGGCGCTTGAATCTGAGGACCTGGTTGGACTGCTGCCGGTACTGGAACTCGAGGTGGCTGGACCGCAGTAGGCGCTTGGATCTGAGGACCTGGTTGGACTGCTGGTACTGGAACCGGAGGAGGTAGCTGAATAGCTGTAGGTGCTCGGATCGGAGGGCTTGGCTGGGCGGCTGCCGGTGGCTGATTGATTCCTGCTTGAACTTGAGTTGGTTGAGCACTTGGAGCTGCTTGATTGGCTGCCTGGGCCTGTGCCTGAGCGAGTGCTGCTTGAGCTGCCTGCTGCGCTTGAAGGGCCTGCTGAGCTTGAAGAGCCAGTTGCTTTTTCGATGGCTTCACCGTTCGCCTTGCCACCTTCGGCCACACCCTGTTCCTCCGGTAATTATTGTACGCAGCGTTGGGACCAGCAGCAGCATTGGGAAGATTGTATCTGGCTCGATTAGCGATGTACATCCTCCTGTATTTGTCCTTCTCGCTTTGGGGCAGGATCTTCCAACGACGGCCACACTCCCGAGCGGTTCGGTACATGTTTCCACCGTACCTATTGAACATGTCCTGGAAGTATAGGATGAATGGGTTGGCTGGGTGGCTTCTCTTTTTCGGCTTCTGAACTGGAGCGGCGGGAGGGGGTGGGTTCTGCTGCGGATTAGGACTCATCGTGACTGACGACCGAGCTGCTTCAACGAATTACAATCGGTGGAATTAGTAGTATTTAGCCTTAGAACTTTGTAAGAGAGCACTAAATTGATTGACTATCTGGACAAATTGTGAAGTGAGGAGGAATATCTCGGTCGTCAGGTTTCAAGCAATTTCTCTCTGCTAAAAGCGCCTGGAAATAAACAAACCCAGCACACTTTTCCACAGGTTTCTATGACGTACCAAACAAGACAGCGACACAACACGCAGCTTGACGCGTCCTGTCTGCTTGGTCATTCATTCATTCGAAGGTTCCAAGGCGCGGCTAAACGTCTGACTTGTCAAAGTGTTATTAGTTTTGGGTGCATTGTGGGAGACGTTTTAGATAGTCTTTCTCCAGGATTTATGACACGGAATAATTTAGGCATTTTTGGAGCTGATAGATAATCTCACTTCAAGTTAATTTTAATGTAGGTATGCAAAATCTTAAAAACTGGTGTTATTATATAATTTATGCATTATGCAGACTTTTAATTTAATATGATTTCTGCGTACTTTGGCAAAAAATGCTGAATGACATAACTTAAGAGTTGATTAACAATTAATTACATCATGTGACAGGAAGTAGGAAGGCATGACTTTTATTTCTGTATGCACATTTTTGCTAGTCAATAACCATAAGTCAAACGAAATCCGTATGTAACTAGTAGTATACATAAAACCAAAAGTACTTTTTCATCGGTAAAGTTTACCATAACACATCTTCATAAGTCATAATAAAGAATGGAGAGAAGAGACAAAAGACATATTAAGATGCAATAATTACGTTTTTGGCGTTCCAAGGTAAATTTTTAGTGGAGCTTCTTTATCATCAAAAGATTCTCGTGGTTTACTATCCACTTTCTTAGAAATTCCAATCTTCAGCATTAACGACTTGTTACGACCAAGATGAGCAGAAACATGTTTGTCAAAGAAAATCATGGGAAAACGCATGGGAGGCTTCTTCACCAAGTCTTCAACTTTCTTAAAAGGAGTTGGCGTTGCTGTCCACTTCAATTCGCTGTCCTAAACAAACAAAACCAATTTGCAATTCAATATTGAGCTTACATGTACACTTGGCACAAAGTGTTTTTCAAATTATGCTGCTGGATAAATACTTACCTCGCCATGTCCGAATACATTTTGAATTGAAAAGTGAAACTGGAACTTGGATGCCTCCTCCTGAGAGTCACTCATGTACAAAGAAATCCAGTAGCAGAACTTTCCGCGATGAAATCTGCCCAGTAACATAAATGTGGGTCCATAATGATCCTTCTCAAGCTTGACAAGGACAGGCTGCCATAACTCATCCGAACCCGGGTTGCTGCGTGGGGAAAGTGTGACATTCGAAAAACTTTCATGAGAGACGACAAGTTCGTGTGCTTGGCGAACGGCTACGGGATGAGTGCTCTGAAGATGCTGCACTGTTAGCAGGGGAATATGTTGATGAGCATCAAAATCACAGTTTTTGAAGCCGAGTAGCTTGCAGAAATGAAAGGGCCTAGAGGTATTCAAATCAGCAATAAATAGCCATTAAGTTACAAATTGTCATCATTTAATTTCCAGTAAATATTAATTAATTAATGATGTATGCCAGTTCTCAGGTCTCACCGAAATCTGCACTTGGACGAATGTTCCATCAAATTCTTCCTGTGGCTCTTATCAGTACAGCCCTGCTTTTTGAAAGTGCACTCGAACTCCATAGCGTCTAAAAGCGACTCCATGGCTCGATTCCGGATTTTTGGGTTTTCAAAGTTGACCCGGCAAGAGGGGCATATTTGTAGCTGACTGCAACACGCCTTGCAAATATGGTGGCCATTTCTGCATTGAAAAATCTCCGCTGTAGGGATTTCGAAGCAAATCGGACATCGCAAATGCTCGTCGACTTTCTCCATTTCTCCACTTTCACAGCCTTCCCCTTCTACGCTGACGTACCAAAAGTTCCGATGCAACACAACTTTCTACTTAACCGGCAAAAAGAGAAAGTTAATCGGTTTCTCTTATTAAAAGATAATTAAAAGTTGAGCTTTCACTGAAAGCCTTTCAGTAACAAGAATCTTCAATCTTAGCTATCACCACAAACACAACTATAAACCCTAATATTATGAAATCAAAGTAGAAAGTCAAAAGTTTGTCGCGAGTACTAGTAGGTAATGATATAGTAAATAATAAAAAATAGTGAACAAAATGTTCACCCGGATTTAGCATCACTCGTCTTGACCAAAAGTAGCACGGGCAGGGGCAGCCATTACAAAAAAAATGCTGAGGAATGAAGGAGATAAACTGAACTGAGATTGGTAATTTGTAATTAGAATCAGAGTTTCAAAAGGTGCAAAGATAAATGATAGTGCATTAATTGTACAGGCACAATGTGTCGTCGTGTGAAACTGGACTGGAAATGTGGAAATTGTGGCCATCGGCTGATGGTCTTTGCATATTGCAGTTTTGCATGTAGGATGCAGGCGGATAACAAACTCTCCTTTCATCCAGCAGGATATCAGAATAAGTTTTATTCTGATATCCTGCCTTTCATCAACTTCTCAATCCATTTTTCCTTGTCATTATTATTCACTCAACTCAAGCTAAGCCAGAAAATGGGACACGGCTCTTCCCCTGTAGCATCTTGTCTTTCATCTTTTGCAAAGCCGAGTCAGTCCAGTCAGTGTGGAGTGGAGTATCACTAACAATAACAATTTGTTAGTAACAAACTTCCCCTTGCAGTACATATCTACTTGTTTGTGGCCAACTAAAATTATTAGCCTCTCTGTGACAAGCCATGTTCAAGCTTTGTACTTTATAATATTCTATATAGACGATTGTAGAACTTACTGACATCGTGACATCTTTACACAAATGATTTGTTTAATAAGTCGGGTGAGTAGGTTCAGTGGTGGTTTTAATTTGTATTCCTTTGCATCTTCTTTTCATTTAGGAATTCTCATGATCTGTAGTCTACAGTGTAGACTCTACACTATTAGTACACACAACATACACACAGATATTATGTGCCATGCAATTGGCTATAAAGCTTATATGGAAGGAAACGTGAACTCTGCTTTTTTATCAAGTCTGCATAATTCTGTCACAGAATTTCTGTGTAATATTACGGTTAATACGGTTAATGGATACACATGTTAAAAGGAAATGGTAAGCCGATTTGGTTGGGTTTATGGAAGCCGTTTTTGTTAGCAGTAGTGATTCTTATTTTTTATATCACAAAAATTAACTGCAAAGTTACCAGTTTAAACAGCCATGTCTCGTACCCGGGCTGCAACATTTCTTCTAGTTGTGGTGAAGATCTGTACAAACTCCACAAGTCCATGGGTTTGTCTAGATGACCCAAAATCATATCCCAAATCTGAAACAGGCAATTAACAGAGCATTTACTTAGCGATAGAAAATAATGTGCTCCATATAAATGGGAATAATTAAATGGTTAATAGTACTGCAATGCATGCACATGCACAACAGGAAGCAAGTGAATTTATGTACATAAAATTTATACCTCTGCTGGAAAGGTTCCCAAAGCATTCCATGGTCTCCAGGGACCTCGTCCCTGCTGTTCAATAGTCTTTGAATGCTTGTTAGATTCACTCACCATATTTGTTTACCAAATTACTAACTTTTACAGATACTTGGAATTGCACTATTATTTAGCGACCTCTCCTTCATTCATACATACCTGCCACCAAATAACTAGAATGATGACCTACTTCACATAATCACCTTTTGGAAAAATTCTAAACTGGAACAGGAATTGTGGCTCACTGATTTTTAACGATCCACTGATAAATTTTTTACAACTCATTTTACAAATGAAGAACCCTTGTACATTTACACCGGTGCCAGAATTCAAGTTTTTTTCTTTCCAGCTTTTGAAGCGGCAACACCGTTAGAAAATGCCAGAATTTGAAGCATTTTTTTCAATATCAATCAAAAATGCAGAAAATAATAATAAGAACTTAAAACCACGCTGCATAAACTGCGATTAATTACCTGTGTAGTAAAGTAGTAAACTATTATCGCCGATTTTGCAAACAATGAACAAGGTAGCTGACGGCTTCTCAGCTGTCAAGTCAAAACAAAAGCAACTCTTGCCTGCACGTATTTATGCACGTCTTCTGACTTGACTGCATTTTCATCTCTGCGGCAGACGGCTCGGGCTCCCTGCTGTACTCCTTTGCTCCATATTCCATTTGTATTTGTTGTGTGGCGTGCGGTTGTTTTTTGGACTCATTTACGTACTCATGTCATCTTTGTTGCATTTTTTTCTGTTTCTGTTCATCGTGCAACGTGCAAGGGCAATGAATCCATGATTTGTAACGTATTGTCATGGACATCGGCCTTTGACATCACTATACGAAGTTGATAAGGTTTTGGAGGGGACTCTTCATTTTAATGACACGGCATTTTCGGGGAAAATATAAAATACCTTTCAATTGTCCATTCAGTTAAAAACTTTCAGTAAAAGATATTTGATTATTTCCCCCATACGATGATTCAAAAAATGCATGTACAAAAATACCCCCAATCGTATCAATGAACAGTCCCCCTCCCTTTCCCTTTGAAAATTTCGAAATTTGCTCCAATCCGGAGGGGGATTGTTCATGAATACGATTTGAGGTATTTTGGTATCTACATTTTTTGAATCATCGTATGGGGGAAATAATCAAATGTCTTCTAGTGAAAGTTTTTAACTGAATGGACAATTGAAAGGTATTTTATATTTTCCCCGAAAATGGCGTGTCATTAAAATGAAGAATCCCCTCCAAAACCTTATCAACTTTGTATAGTGATGTGACAGGCCGATGTCCTTGACAATAAACATTACAATGTAAGCACTTTTTGTAAGTATGAGGTCACCATTATCTGAAGTTTAGTTACTGTATTTCTAGTTTGTAAATATATTCATGAAAAGATTACGTGCATTCGTTTTAGTTTCAAACTCTGGCAATCAAGTAAATACCCGCAAATCAGTTATTCAAAATTAGCATCTAGTCAGATGATAAGATATTAGGCAGTTATTGGTTTTAAGTTGTTGCTGCTGACTTCTTTTCATTTCATTGAAATCATTTGTTAAAACTGAATCATGCGATTCACGATCTCTGACACACTGACGACATAGAAGCGTGCGGTTGCATCATATCCGCTAAAAATGTGTTTTTCATCAAGGTAAACTAACTTTCAGGCATTTCAGGATCATTCAATACAATGTCGTACAGCGTCTGCGGTCAGTGTACTCGTACTAAAAAATAGGATGTTAATGAAAATGAAATACTAGCTGCAACTGGAACTGTTATGTCCCATGCTGCTGGGGTTATTTCGATGTCAATGATTTTGCGCTTGTGATTTTGAAGAGAAAGTAGTGAAATACACGTCATCCAAGCCATCTATAAATGACACGTGTTATACTGTTCGTGTTCAACTGTTCTCAATGAAAGATGAAACCAACACCAAACCCAACACATTCTTCTCATCTGATGCAATTCTTCAAACTGCTGACAACAATGCTAAACCGTAACCCGTAACCCACGTAGCTGCCTTTTAGCTTTTTCCATATTTTCCTACGCTGCTGCTGCTACCATATGCAATCACATGAGAAAGGTCACGCATTTATAGGACCCGTGTACATACCTCATTTGAAACTGTATTCGCCATAAGTGTTACTACAAGAAGTTGTTGCTGATAAAACCGCAAAGTAAAACTTAATTTTATTTAATGTCACTAATGTCAGCCACTGCACAACAATTACATATTCGGGCTTGGAAATGACTGAAACTTAAAACTGGTACTGGTACAGTAACCCGGTACAGGTACAATTAGAGCCATGCAGGAACCGGGGTGCGAAGTGATTTTGTTTTTTTGTTGAATCCAAGAAATAGCCCTATTCATACGTGGTCAGTGATAAACAGTGAAACGTTGCCATAATTAAGCTATTTGAGTAAAGTACAAAACTTGATTCAATAAGAAACTGTTGAAATGCTTTTTATTAAATTTGAACGGAGAACCGCACGGGTGAAAGGGCTATCCTTTCATCCAAAGAGACCGTGGATTCTTGCCAGGTAAATGATTAACTTAATACTGTTTTAAAGTAGGCGAGTAAATTATAATTTTAGCGAAAATTGGTAATGATATGATACTAATAATTATTGTAGGATGAATCTGGAATGGTTCAGGCTGGAATAGTTAACTTAAAGACTATCAATGAACGGACAAGTTTAAATGTTCTTATCTGTTTTCAGCTTGCACACGGGTTCCATAACTCTCTGGGACTACCACCTAAGCAACTGTCTTGACACATTTGAAGGTCATGATGGACCTGTACGAGGGATAGAGTTCCACAATGATCAACCGATTTTTGTATCAGGAGGGGATGATTATCGCGTCAAGGTGCTTACTCCATAACTGATTTAAAGACGACAAAGAAATGTTAACGTAAAATGACATTTATGGTTACTGATGTTTTTTTATATTTTAGGTTTGGAATTACCAGCAGCGAAGATGCCTATTCACTCTTACTGGTCACATGGACTATGTCCGCACCACGTCGTTCCATCCGAAGCATCCGTGGATTCTAAGTGCATCCGATGACCAAACCGTACGCATCTGGAATTTGCAAAGCCGCACGAGGATCGCTCTTCTTACCGGCCATAATCACTACGTTATGTGTGCCCAGTTTCATCCTTCAGAGGATCTTGTTGTGTCTGCTGGCTTGGATCAAACCATTCGTGTTTGGGATATTTCTGGATTAACAAAGCGGCGCACATCTGCAACACCACCAAGTTGTGACAGGACTGTCACAGGAAGAATGAACGTGGATTTATTTGGAGACGCTGATGCTGTAACCAGATTCGTTCTGGAAGGTCATGACAAAGGCGTAAACTGGGTCACGTTTCACCCCACACTTCCTTTAATATTATCTGGTGGAGACGACCGCCAAGTAAAGTTGTGGAGAATGGGGGAGCAGAAAGTTTGGGAGGTGGATACGTTCCGTGGCCATTATAACAACGTGAGCGCTGTGCTTTTTCATCCTCGCCAGCCCATTGTTCTTTCTGCATCCGAAGACAAATCTCTACGCGTCTGGGACATGACTCGCCGAACATCCCTTCAAATATTTCGTCGTAATCAAGATCGCTTCTGGATTGCCTCTGCGCACCCAAACAAGAACTTATTTTGCGCTGGGCATGATTCTGGGCTGATAATATTTAAGCTGGAACGGGAAAGACCTGTCTGGGCACTCCAAAACAATAATAACATTCTCTTCTACGTAAAGGAACGATACCTTCGACGCAGTGACCTCACCACGGGTCAAGATACGTCTATTATGAGGCTTCGCGGGGAGGGTCGTACAAATTACTCTTCAATGTCATACAATCAGGCGGAAAATGCCATCCTATTGAGCAACCATGACTCTGCCTACGAGCTGTACACAGTTCCCGAGCACAAAGATATTTCATTGCCTCCGGATTCACCCCGGGACTGGAAAAAATCTAGTGGCCGAAATGCCTGCTGGCTGGGCCGAAATCGCTTTGCTGTTCTTATCAACGAAACTACCCACATTCTGATTAAAACTATCAAAAATGAAGTTCACAAGAAAGTTCAACTCCCTTTCAACTGCGTCAATATATTTCCGGGTGGACCTGGAACTCTTTTGATACAACAGGTACCAAATCGAGCTGAAGGCGAAAGAGGACCATCAACAATTGCCCTGTTTGATGTTCAACGGAAAAATGTTGTATTTAAAGTTACAACCATTTGCAGCATTAAGCAAGTTGTATGGTCCAATGACAAGGCACGCGTGGCACTTTTGGGGAAATCGGCCATCATGCTGTGCAACAGAAGGTTAGAAGTCTACACCAGTTGGCTTGAAACGGGGAAAGTGAAGTCTGGGGGCTGGAGGGAGCCTTCCTCTGGAACATTGGAGTGTTCTGGAGGGAACATTGGAGTGTTCATTTATAACACCAGCGCACAACTGAAATACGCCTTCACAAATGGGTATCACAAATAATTGTTTTAGTCTTTTCTTGTGCAAAAAAATTTTATGATTTTCAAAATTTAAAATTGTATTTAAAAAAAAACTTTTCAGAGATACTGGAATCATTCGTACGGTGGAGGTTCCAATTTACATAGTCTCGGTCTACAACGACCAAATACTATGTTTGGACCGCGAGGGCAAGCTCCGTCGTTTCAAAATTGACGTCACAGAGACGCTGTTCAAATTGGGATTGCTCACTGGCAACTACAATCAGGTTCTTGATATGATACGAAATTGTAATCTTGTTGGCCAAGCCATCATCAGCTATATCCACCAAAAGGGTTATCCAGAAATCGCTCTCCATCTCCTCCAACATCATGATGAGCGGACAAGGTTCAATTTGGCCTTGGAATGCTGTAACATGGACGTAGCTTTGGAATGCGCTCGTGTGCTGGACTTGCCTAATGTATGGAACAAGTTGGGTGAAACGGCATTACTCTTGGGGAACCATCAAATTGTCGAGTTGTGTTATCAAAGAACGAGAAATATCCCCAAGTTGGCATTTCTCTACCTGATCACTGGAAACTCAGAGAAGCTCAAAAAATTGATGAAAACTTCTGCAGCCCAAGGGTGTCCACTATCTTGGCAGTATTGGATGGCGTTGGTTAGTGGTGGCGTGGAAGCTCAAATAAAATTATTAAGGAACTGCAGTGGAGGGAAGATGTTAATGGCTTACGAAATGGCTGTTGCCTCTCAATTAACCGAAACCGCTGATGACATCAAGTCTGCCATGACTCCGGATATGCTACACCACGTCGCCAAGTTTGAATCAGGTCAAATGGAGTATCATCTTGTACGTCCACCGCCCCCACTGTATATTCAACAGGAAAATTGGCCTCTTTTAACGGTCTCAAAGGTACACATAATCTTTTAAGATTTGTTGCAAAAACGTGATTTTAATGATGGCTAAGAAATTAATATTCGCTCTTTTCAATTATAGAGCCATTTTGGATTAACGAAATCATCATCGCTGTTCCAGCCCAATTCTCAACATGATGAAATTCCAGAGTCTACATGTTATGGGGCATGGGCAGATGGCGACGACGAATTCTTAGAAGTCCACGACGAAGATCAGGCAGAACATGTTGCTGAAGATGTCGACTTGGGTGCTGGAGGCGGATGGGATGATGACACCGACATCGTACTTTCCTCAACTTCATCCACTAATTTGGCAGACAATTATTTTGCCCTTCCTACAAGAGGAACGTCTGTTCCGGAGCAGTGGAGAAATACTTACCAGTTACCCATTGTACATGTACTTTCGGGGGAGTTTGAATCCGCAGCAAGGCTTCTATACGAACAACTTGGTGTTATCAACATTGCTCCATTTCGTGAATTGTTCCTGAACGCCTATCAGAGATCCTATTTGGTGTACACTCCTCTGCCGAATTTACCTGGATTATCCATACATCCTGGAATGCAGCCTACAACCGGAAAGATGGAACAAGGTCCACTTCCACAGGCCGTTGGAGCTATCGATCTAGACATGTTGGTCTCCAAAAATTTAAAGGGGTGCTACGAATTGGTAACGAAAGGGCAATTTAAGGAAGCTACAGACGCGTACCGAAACTTACTTCTGAGTTTGCCGTTAATCATAGTCCAAAGAAAGGCAGAAATTACAAGAGCACGTGAATTAATATCTCTTTGCAAAGAGTATATTCTAGGCTTACAAATGGAAATATATCGGAAAGCGCTCCCGAAGGACACGGTCCAAGATCAGACCAGAAGCTTGGAGTTGGCAGCTTACTTTACTCATTTCTCATTGGACCATGTGCATCTCATGCTAGCTTTGAGAACTGCCATGAATATGAGCTACAAACATGGCTATTTCAAACACGCCACATCATTCGCAAGAAGATTATTGGAACTTGGGCCTTCTGGAGAGTTGGCTGTGCTTGCAAGAAAATTAGCCAGAGCTTCGGAAAATAAAAATAATTCTTCTTCTGTGGAACTGGAGTACGACGAACAGAACCCGTTTTGTGTGTGCGCCAAAACATACAAGCCCATTTATCGGGGAAAATCGCATGTTACATGCTCGTTTTGTGGGGCTGCGTACATGCCTGAGTTTGCAGGGAAACTTTGTGAGGTCTGCACTGTGGCAGAGATTGGCAAGGAAGCATCGGGGCTAAAACTTCGTCAGTCTCAATTCCGGTCAAAGTAAAGGTTTTTGTATTTAAGTTGAATTTGCTTTCATTATTGATTTTGGCAGTGCATTTGCAGATAAATATATGGAAATATGTAAAGATTGTATTTCAATTTTCTATTCAAACGTCTAATTTTATTCTTGTATTGTTGTTTTAGTTTTATATTTTTGTTTTATGAAATAAAGATTTTTAAATGAAAATTATTCATTTCTTCTTTATAAATTTGTCAACGCCGTTTGTATCCTGATTTGCAAATGAATTGTAATAATAAAATAAGAATAAAAAATCAAAATATGCCCAACATTTATTAACTTGCAAAAATACAAATCTGCCATATACGCTTCGATCACGATGAGGTATATTATGCATTGGAAAAACTTCAAAAAGTCAAATGCAGTACTACAGTGAAGTGAACATTATTTTCTCAAGCTGAACCTAAGCATAATTAAAAGCATTTTTGATGTAAAATTTCAAAATAGTAAGCTTGGTTTGGGGTTAACACAGAACAAATGAAGACGGTATTTCATTTCCCACTTCACAGTATCGCTAAAGAATGATGAGATGACTCATAAGATGATAAACATGTTTAGTCATTTTGACGATATATTTAACACAATTTTATTCTTATGCTATCCCTTTGTCCATAAATCAGGTTACTGGACTATCGAAATCTGGGTCAAGTCAAATGAGTATATTGAAAGAAAGACGATAGCCCAAAAATTGTTTTTATGCGTAATAGTTTTATAATGAAAGCAATTTCTTGTGTTTGCGGCTTCCTGTGCTAATTAAATTGACCAGAATGCGCACAGTCACAAATTGGAAGGTTATTACTCTGTTGACTCTTTTATAGTTTCAGCTATTTTAGACAGCTCGTATAAGTGACACTCATTCATTCTTTTTAAAGACTTGACCAAGCTATTTCGAAACATTAATTGCGAATGCAGAGACCAGTTAGTAGCAAGTCTAAGTTTATGCGTGAGAACATCAACAACAACAATATGCTTTTTGACATATTTTCGCGATTATTCCTCGCCATCACTTCGTTGGCCACTTCTCCGGAAATGGCCCCTTCTTCAGACGGATCCCTAATCTCTCATCCCAGCAACATTTCCATAGTAAGCTTCATTGACGACTGGTTTAACGACACTGTCATTGTAGACAATCCCAACCTCGAATATGAAAACGGTGAAGTTATTGACAACGATGACCACTGGTCGATTACGCTCCCACTCTGCACCAGTTTTATTGATTCTGAAGGTGTCGTCATTCCCAACGACGGAAGTAACCAGAAAGGGTCTATATTGGACATGGAAATGGTAGGTCATTATTGGTACCCTGCTCCCCATTTATTCCCTTCCGAAAACAGATCTCATTACATGTTTCAAGTTGGGACACCTGCATGCGAGAACACACAGAAACTGAAATCTATACGATTGTCAATGGACGATTTCGAAGTGGTGGGTGGTCAAGGCCGTTTCCTGCGTAATGGATACTTTGGCTTTAACAACGTGGAGTTCTACAGTCCCCAGGAATATTGCATTAGTGCCCTGAATCCCGACTTTGTCCAAGTGCTTCTCTGCGAATCCCAGGAATCAGACTGTTCCACGAATCCATGGAAGATGGAAGGGAAGACTCCGTGCATTCAAAAATGCTGTAACCCTGACGAAATCTACAGCTTTACTCGACGAGCCTGCGTCAAGTCATCAACTGGAGCATTGTTCCATCCAACATTCTATCACGACCTCTCCACAAAATTATCCCCGTCCGAGCAACAATTAACTCTTCCCCATTACCATATCAAATTCCCCCGCTACTTCAAATACCATTGTGAGGAGAACCGAACGCAAATATTTCCCGCAGGTCACATCTTTGCGGAGTATCTCTCAAACTTTACGCAGAGAAACTACCACTCTGCTCAATTTAAAATTCGCAAAGATGGCAAGATAATGTACAGGAAAGACGGGAAGGCGATCGTAATGGCAGATCGTGATCTTCCCATTTACCTCAAGGAACGAAACAAAAAGTGCTTCACGCTCAAGCCCACCGCGTTTTACTGTATTGACGGCGCAGCCGAGTACGGGAGTCCTGACCCGTTCGGGAACGACGAAGGAGAGCTCTTTCTGGTGACTTGCTCAGAGTACTTGCACGAGCCACCCAAAATAGGACCACTCTCAATTGTCTACGGAAATGTCATGATAGCGTCGTCAGTGTTTTCCCTCCTCACTGTCATTGTCTACATAATTTTGAAAGAAAAGCAAAATATTCACGGGTGGACCATAGCTTCATACGCACTATCCATGTTTTTCATGTACATTTTTCTGGGTCTGGCGCATCTGATCAGATACTATGGATCGGATGACGTTCTCAAGACGCCCAGTTGCGTGACAGTGGGCATAGCATCTCATTTCTTTTCACTCGCCAGTTTCATATGGCTGTTTCTCATCAACTGGGATATTTGGTGGACTTTCCGGAAATTCCGACCCACGCGTAACAATGCCAGTCAACATTTGCGAGGAAGGGAGCTCAAACAATTTGCCGTGTATTCCGTTGTTGGTTGGGGCATTCCGATAATCATAATGGGAGTTACCACATTTCTCCACTTTACTTACGAGTAAGTTAACATGACTAATAGTTATCAGATACTTTTAATTAGTTGTCCTCTTTAACAGCATGAAATCGAAACTTTTATTACTATTTCTAAGGAATGCTTCGGAGAATGAGTGTGCCATTGTGAAAACACCCATTGTAAAAGCACTTCCGGCATATGGAAGAGAGTCTTGCGAAATTAAGCAGTTGTCTTTGGGAGTCTACCTGTACTTTCCTGCTGCCTTTCTACTAAGCTGCAACCTTCTCTTTTTTATTGTGACCATGCACACGCTTTGTCAGCACTCAATTAAAACTCAGTTGGCGACCAAGAGTTTAGAGCGCCACCGGCAGTCGTAAGATACATACTTTTTACAAGGTGCTCCCACACCTGCAATTCTTAACAATGTCCTTTATTTGATTCTCGGCAGCTTTCAACTATTTGCCAAATTATTTTTTGTTATGGGGGTCACGCGAGTCTTTGAAGTTATCACTTGGGTCGAAAGCGGTCCAACGTTGACTTGGTACTGGGCCGTCTTTGACATTTTCAATGTTCTCCAAGCCGTTGCCATTTTCATTGTTTACGTATGCAAACGGGATGTGCTCTTGTCACTAAAGAAATTGTTCGTACAACGTATTCAGGGTGGTGGTAAGTGCTACTTATAAAACGGAAGGGAAACTAATATTATCTTTCGACACATACAGAATATGTAACTAAAAATGAAAACCACTTTTATGTTAGGTACAAGTGGAATGGAACGTTCTGGAAAGCAAACGAGAGCCTCCAAAACACAGAGCCAATTCAGTTATCGAAACTCTCGGAAAAGTGATCAGAGGGGCCTGTTTGCCTCGATGATGGATAGTGCCTCCACTGTCAAAGTTTCTACTTTAATGGTACCCGCCTCATCTGACGAAACAATTATAATTTGCCCCACATCACAACCCCATGAGTGCGGGCAAACAATATCAAACTAGTTACAACATAAAAAATATATGAATAAAACATTATTTTCACCCGGTATGTATGTATATTAATTATCATTCACAGGATTAAAAAATAGTCGCTATTACCTAATCTGTTATTTGTTTCGGTCTGTTTAAATTCAAATGTGAAATGCAACTTTATTATCCAAATTGAAGGCTTGGTGAAATTTTAGATAATTTGTTTGTTAAACCGTTTTTATCACAATTTATGAAAAATAAAGTGATGATATTTAAAAAAAAACATGCACACTGAATAATGCTCTGTGTGATGATGATAGTCATAATGGTAACGAGTTACTTTAAAAGTAACGTTGCGTCAAAAATCCTTGCCAAAAGTCGGGAGAAATGAATGATTTCAGACCCTTTTGAAAACATAAACCTTGGTTTTCAGCGCTGTTAAACTGACCTTGTAGCTTTACATGTAGATAAAACTGCACGACCAAATTTCTCCCATAGTACGAAGTCCTTCAAAGCTACATGGGCACAAGAGAAGTGATCGAATGAGGATTCCAATTCCAATGATAATTTCTCTCGGCTCACGATACATGGAATGCGGGAGAAATTCTTCAACTATAAAATGGAAAACGTCAGTTCCCAGCAGAATTCCGATAGGTATTATGGTCCACGAAGAGTTTGAAGATTGAATGGCCATT
>CM023200.3:54997810-55089217 GCA_004115045.4 Sinella curviseta | reverse complement strand
ACAGCCATTATAAAAAATCGAAAAGGGTACCGTGGTCCTTTGATGACCGCAACGAACAGTCTTGTGAGAGGGATGTAAATGCACAAATTCTAAAATACGAAAATAATTAAGTGATCTATAAACTATAGACAATTGATTGTATTCACAGAGAAATATATTTGCCCAAACTGACCCTTGTGCAGCATAATAATCTCCCTTTCTAGCTTTAAAAGCCCTGCGAATCCACTCAAGGTCTCTTGGACATGTTGGTAAAATACTGCGGCTGTAGTTGCCAAACCAAGAGCAAGTAAAAGTATACAGAAGTGAATTATTCCAAGAACTTTGTTATATTTTGGATAGCGATTAATGATTACGTATTGTGATATATTGTAGAGCGCACAGACTCCGGCAACGACCATGAAAATGGAGGAAATTGTAAGAGATATTTTAGCTCGTCTTGGATACGGCTTTGCGAGGACGTATTCGGAAAAATCGGAATTCCATTGGAGAGGATACGGATACATGAAGGAATAAACCAGGCGTAAAATTTTCAGAGCAAACTTGTGCCTATCGGTGATTATTTTAGCAAATAAGTTCTACAAAGAAAAATCCTCGGTCCAATTAGCAAACTCTTAAACGCAGAAAGTTCTAGTGGTAACGTATGTAATATTATTTGTCCGAATGACTAGTGGCTTAATTAAGATTAATCTGTTAGTATGTAGTATTCTATACATTGTACAAGTGTATAGAGATGACTGGAAATTAATAGCATGAAAGATTAATAACACTAATAATCATCAATTTTTTCTTTCAATCGACTAGCCATCCTACACATAGCCAAGGAGCAAATGATTTTTTCTAAACTGGAAGGCTCTAACAATGTAAATAAGGAAAACGATACCAGAAGACAAATAACTTTCCTTTTCCCACCTTTTCCTTGGTTACAACACAAGGTTTGTAACTATGTATTTAACTATCAATATGATTAATTGAACTACAGAACAGAGTGAAGTTTTGCTTTTTTGAAGGGTATGATTTTATAGCTAGACAAAGAGTAAGTAGCAAATGTTTGGAGGAGTCACTGTTACAAATTCAGTTGTCTCATCAATATTTTTAAATTGTAATATAAATTGGGAATCAAATCGTTACGATCAATTTATTATGAATGCTAACTGCACTTCTAACAACTTCTAACTGAACAATGTAGTGGTTATTAAGATTTCCACCCAAGCAAACAGCTATTGAAACATTTCAATTTACAGATTTTTGCAGAAATATTTGTCTTACTGTGAGAATAACTAGGGAAAAGGTCAATTATGTTAAAACAGTTGAAAATAATCTGTTCTGTCAGTTCTCTCAATAATTTGACATAACATTTTACAAGCGTTGACAAGACTAGCACCAAGGTTTTTGAATGTGAAAGACACCATTATGGTAACGTCGCCGTTACCATGATGATTTCTTTCACATTCACAAACCTTGACTAGCACGAAGCATGGTGTTGTCTTTGTTGATTTTTACAGAGGGTTTGATCAAATCGATAGTGATTTACTTACAGAACTTACTAGAATTTAAACGAATTTGGTATGCCTTAGTATATGTATATGTTGATATTATTATGCATGTCAACTTCAAAGCTAGAGTCAAGTCTTGTCTCTTGACAATGGAAAAAAATTCTATTGACCAACGGGATATGTCAAGGTTCGTCTAGTGACCCCTTCACGTTTAGTTTATACAATAACTATATTTAGTGCAGAGGCTATCTCGTCACCTTATCAAATTACACCGGCAACATTATGATTCATGTGGAATGGAAAACGTTTGGGAAAATACATAACAAACTCTACTCAAATACACACATACACTCCAGTTTGTACATATACATACTTCCATGCTCATCACTTGGACTCAATGTAGAGCGGCAGGGATATTTGATGAAAATTAGTTTTGTTTCCTGCACATGCAGTTATCATACATAAGGTTAGAAATAAGTCTCATTTCGTATAAACCGTAAGTTAGAATTTTATGATATACCAAGTACAGTTATTTGAATTGTGTCCACACAAAGAACAGTGAAATTGATAAGATTAGAAGGACTTGAACAAACCGTTGAGAAATGGCAGTTAAGATCGAGCGACACGTAAAAGTAGTAAGCATAAAGAATTTATGCATTATTCGCATATCAGTGACGAAAATGCGAGAATTTTAGCACATAATATTATCGTATGTATTTTGTAATAAACGAGCAAGTCCAGTATTGTATGTTCTTGCTTGTTTTATTTATTCCTCTGTCTGATACTCCCTTATGCACCACTCTATCTCCTCTTCCTCTTGGCTATACCAGATTGATTACTTGCATCTGCAAGCAATATTTTCATTGCTTTATCTTACATGTATTGCTATGCATGTACAAAATATTTTTCATTGCATTGCTGAAGACTGACATAGTCGTATTTACAGTGTAAATTTTACACAGAAAGAAACACATATGATACTCCAGTGAATCATTATGGTTAACCAAGTAAACAATTAGAAATGCTAAACTCTCCATTCACTTTTGACAAACATATGTAGGTAATTTGATATATTACTAAGTAAGTACGCATCATAACAGTCTGAAAAATTGGCAGTAATTTTATGTAGTAGCTTTCGTGTGTTCTTAACTTTATTCATAATTATTACCACGAACACTATAAAGAAGAACCCTTTCGGACCTTCTCCTCGACTGCCCTTTAGTGGTTAGTATGCAGATTTCTGAATTGTTTACAGCTAAGCATTGCTTATGTGTTCACAAGCATCTTATAAATAAAATACATATCTGTTCAACAAGTTGTTGGTATTTGATACACATGCATTTGGGTCACATTTGTTTGAGATAACTATCTTTCTGGAAACGGTCCGGTCGGTGGAAAGGAATCGCTTACTATTATAGGTACAATGCCATGCTACTATTGCTACTTGTGTAAATATTACATTTTGACCGGTACAACTTTCGATTGCTCCTACGTTGTTTGACGAAAAGCAGTGCAGAAAGTTGCAAGCTTTGTTCTTTGTTCAAGCAGTAAAGCAGATTTTGCTGTTGTTAACTAATCTAACCAAGTAGAGTGAGGAATACAGAAGTTAATCGTACATTTAATTGCAACAACTGTTAGAGGTTTGATTATGCAAAGTAACATAGTGTGTATTTCTCCTTAAGACTTGCGTTGAAAATATGTTTAAAAGATTCATTTTTTGTTGTTGTAGGTGGTTGACTTTGTTAACATTAATATGGCAGGTGAGACGGATTCCTGGAAAGATGATATTCGTAAGAAACTGGTTGAACTTTATGGGGACGAGTCAAGTACATCCGATCCGGAAGGTTTGGTTAGACTTCTTTTACTTTTGGACAATAGTGACGCGGAGTATGAAACTCAAGCACCAGGAATCATCTCTCCATTCTGGAGGACACTTCGCACAGCATACAAACTTAACGCAAACACCGTTTTGAAGCATTATGCCGATCGTATGATTCAAGATGCGAAGGAGTGTGAACAGGATCCCAAATTTCTAGCCGCCATTGCAAAAATCTATGACAATATGGCGGATCCAAATGACGCCGAGTTTGAGGAAGCCTTGTCAGTTTACAAGGACGTGGCACTATGCCCATTAACGGAACACAGAGGGTCTGCCATTGGAGTGGGAACTGGACTCGCACGAGTTTGGGACGCAATGACACCAGCCACCAAAGCCGAAGTAGTAGCTGTTATCAAAACCATCGCCACAAATTATCGCGCCTTGTCATGTGTGGATGAATGCGTGTCGTTGGTAAACAAGGCTGGAGGGACGATTGTCATGGTGGGTTTGGCTGCGGTTAGCATCACTTGGCAATGCTGGGTAAATCTGAGACGTTGGAAGAATGGGGAAATTAGTGGAATGAGATGTGCCAAAAATTGCGTAGACTCTCTAGTTGAGGTGGGGAGTGGCTTTGGAGGTGGTTTGGCTGGAGCTGTGGTGGGGTCTATGATAATGCCAGGGGTGGGGACATTCATTGGGGGGATCGTCGGTGGACTGACTGCTGGTGCAGTGGCAAAAGTTCTTGCGGACAGGCTCACCATGTGGATCTTTGATTTGCCCCAAGACGAGGCAGTGGAAAAGGCTTATCAGTTTCTGGGCGTTCACCACAAAGCAAGTAATGACGTAATCAACAAAGCCTTCCGTTCTAAGGCCCTAAAGTTCCATCCAGATAAGGGAGGAAAGGCGGAAGATTTCTACCAATTACAGATGCAAATGGCTTTAATTAAAATGGCACGGGGAGAGGTTGTTTGACTGAACTTGTGTGTGTATAAATTGTTTCTTTACACTTTATTTATATTTTCATATTGGATCATAATCAGTTACGCAAGCAATGTTGCTTAAAATAAAACAACTTTTCAGAAGTATTGATTCTATAAACCAAGCGAATAAATCACCATTTTTATTTTTGCAGAAGTTTTAGTGAGTTGAATGCATATTAATGCAAGTCAGTGAAATGAATTTCATTGTTACTAAAAATATGTAGGTTCAATTTGCTCCGTCTCTACAAGTTACATTAGCCAGCATAATTTTTTGGAACTGCACAAATACATAATCATCACATAAAATGGCAGTTTGCACCAGTTTACTTTCTATTCTTATTTACATGGTGTTCGGTTTTTCTACTAGTCCTTGAACCATAAAATGCTAAAATGCAGATAATGAAATGAGTCGCATTTGCTCTATAATCCGTTCCGCATATGTAATTTTGATGAAATCACAAGTTATATCAGATGCGTATGTATACAATATGAATAATTGATCGGTTGAACGAACTGACGAAAGGATTGGATAAATGCGGAGAATGGTCCGCTTTGTTGAATATGTAAAATACTAAGTGTACTTTTAAAAAGAAGGGCTTTAGTAACGATTAACAAGTTCGTTTTTATTCCATTCATGGTGGTGATTCGTTTGTCTGCTGTCTATAAACTCAATATATCCAGCACCAGTATTTTACATTCCATTTCTCAGCTTGTCAAAGTGCCATTGTAGTATATTCCAGCTTAATCTAGTTTCCATTCATATATCAACAACGTTCTTTACGGTTGAACATTTGTATTAAATTTATCTCATGTCTTAAACTTTTCTTAGATTACGTCTGTTAACGAAACATTTGCAATTTCTCGTGTCATTCATTCATGAATTGATATATTTTCCCCAAATTCTCAAGTACAGTACACAGTACGGTAGTGGTAGTGCACTGACACTCACCGATATATGAACATATCGATTTCACATGAATTTAAACAATGTTCTGAAGGCTTGCATTACTGATGATGCATATTTTTATTGTATCGTTTCTTTGCCACTTTTCTCACGGGAGTCCTCTCCTCTATTTCTCTGCACAGGGGGATAATCAGTCCTTTGCCGAGAAAATGCTCGAAAAATACTCTCGTAAACGAGATTACTACAATGACCCTCCACCCCACATCCCTATCCTCAACTTTTACGGTTTACTCGCTAAGCATTTAAATATGTCGTTAATCATCAAACAAATACAAAATCAGAATTACTCTCGTTTGAAAACTGCAACAATAACAGTGCCAAGTGTCACTCCCGGCCTTTATATCTCGGAAATTTACCAAATATCCAAATGGTTCAATGAATTTATACGCTCACAAAATATGACTACTATGGTAATGCCTGTATTTGTTCCGGTAAGCAATACTAAAATTTATGGTAATCAATACCTTTTACCTATTAATGACATTTTAAATTGACACCTTTCACCCTTGTTTAAGATCACTTCTTTAGGAAAAAACTTTGCATACTGCCAAAATCGAGACCATAAGGACAATGCGCCATGGAATTTTGCAATTTTCACAGATCCATTTGATTTTCCAGTCTGGATTGGCGTAGTGCTATCGGTGATTTTTATTGCTATTGTCACCACTCGCATGATAAATTTCGGTATATCCGTCTTCACCGTAATTTCAGTGCTGTTGTGTCCTGGATTTTCTGGGCCTAATGATCATCGAAACTCTTCTATACTTGTAATATGGATGTTTTCTTGTTTGATACTAACAAACTGTTACACTGGCTTTATGACAAGCTACATGATCATTCCACCGGACGACTCGACCATTTCAAATGTCTCTGACCTGAGGACGCACAATTACACTCTGGTGTTTCGGGACGAGTATCTTCAAACCAGAAGCAAAGCGCATGCTGAAACCGTTGGAATTCCAGACTTGACGTATCTAGTCGGGAATTCGAGAATAGAGAAGGATGACGTATCTACTTTAGCATTTAAAAATAAAGTGGCAACCGTGAACACCTGGCCACGTTGTTTCCGTACGGCAATCAATGGAAACGAGATGTTATGGGAGCGCAAAGTTCACCTGAAGCGAGCGTGTTACGTTGGAAAGGAGCTTCTACCCACGCAACGATTTTACCAGGGATTTTTGCCCCCAAAAAATAAACGAATTGCGAATGCATTCAGAATGCTATTTGACGTAGGAATATTTAACTTTTGGGACGACGAGGTTCGTGGGCTGTTGATGTCGGATAGGGTTCAAGATCGCTCCATGGTTAAAGGACTTACACAAATTATGCAAGGCCACGCTGCCAACCGTCCACGACGGTTGGGAATGACAGGAAGACTGTTCCAAGTGTTTGCCATGTGGTTACTATGCATGGTACTGTCGTTTATTTGTGCAGCCGTAGAATATCTGTGCTCTCTTGCGTACATAGATAAATGATCATAGAATACAACTTGACCTAGCTAATGATGACTTAAAAACTAGACACCAAATGATTTGAATTTCAAGATAACAAACAAATCCTATTTAACATTACAGAATTTACATTTGAACTATCGACAACAGTTATTATATGATTGCCCTTGAGCTTACATTTTGTTACATAATCCAATTCCGTTTCGTAGAATCGTTTTGTTCTCACAGTGTCCTTGAATCCACAATAGAAAAAACATTTATTCTATTGACTTGATGCTGGCCTTCGATGATCATGAATGACAATCCAAAATATGTATTTAAAAACAAAAAATATTAACATTAAAAGTTACCAGCTAATTATGTAGGTAGTCATAAATGAAATAATCACTCAACAAAGAGTCCATAAATTAAAATAGCCGAGTACAGAACAATTCCGGTGGAAATAAATATACCAATAAAAATAGTGTACCAAATGTATTCGCTACGCTACTTAATTAGGAAAGTCCGACTAGGAAAGCACTTCCTTAATTACTATCTAATTCAGCCTTCTCAGCTTGTGGTACGCAGGTACTGAAAAAGATTTTTTCCCTGCCCCGATGCAGTTTTTCACCCATTGTCCATCGTTGTTCATCTGATTTTTAAACATTTTTTAGGATCACTCGTACAACATGCAGTGCATGGAGCGTGCTCTCAAGATACAAAATCAGGCTAGCTTTGCTTCTGCTATTAGTATTCTTTACCGTGCCATGGCGTCGATTACGTCCTCCGCAACGCTTGGATATTTTGAAATTAATGCACCTGAAGCCCAGCGAAAAAATTGCAATAGGAATGATGATCTGTGCCGGAGGTTTTGAAAGTGTGGGTCGTGGAAACAACGAAACAAAAGCTATGAATGCTGCAGCGGAGGAGCCGCTCACACTAATAAAGTCAATCCTGATTTCCGCAAAACTTTCAAATGCGAGAAAAGTTGAGTTTCACATTTTGACTGATAGCTGGAAACTCACTGCAACAATGCAGAAAAAGGTAAAGCTATTACAAACATGTATGCGATTACGTATATATAGACGTGTCACTCTAAGGAAAGTTTTCCATATTAAAATAATAGATTGACGAATTTATTACCGTCATGGACGAATACCTCCAAGTTACGGTGCATTTCTACAACGCATTTGATTCAGTTCCCCGTGGGTACGAAAGAGACTATGTGGACAACATTAGAAGGTGTGGCTATGTCCGCGTCTTCTTCCCCAGCTTTCTTCCAGAGTCCCTCAAGGAAATTTTGTACTTGGACACCGACGTCATCATCACAGGGAATATTGTCAAAATTTGGGACAAATTCAAAGAAAAAGTTGTAATTAGTCCTAATAACCGAAACCGTCCACCACAATTGGCTGCTCTGGTACAAAACTCAGAAGTTTTTGGCCAAACCTACTTGGAAATCTACAAAGATAACTTTCTATCGATACCTCATGTACCGCCACGTGGGGTCAACTCTGGTGTCATGTTCATGAATTTGGATGCAATGAGAAAGTTTAATTGGACGAAGAAAATTGTAAAAATATTTAAAGAAAGGCGAAACTCACTGGGAGGGGATCAGCAGTTGATTAACGTTCTTTTTCATAATAATATCGATAAATTGACGGTTTTTCCTTGTCAGTACAACTTCCAACACTTGCACTGTGAAATGGGGCTATCGTGCAGGAATGTCACCACGGATCCAGCAGGTATACAGATAATGCATGGTGCTGGAGGAACCTTTCACAAGAGAGGGAGATCTCATATTTGGTTGTATCAAGCATTCAAGATGGTAAGAGTATTCATTTGACTCAATTTTGACAATCATGTCTGTCTAAATTGTCAGAGAAATGCAGCGAATTGGTCTGTTCTAGTTTAACCTGGAACTTCACCAGGAAGTCGTGAAGCGGCTCTTAATTCCATTAAGAAGGTTCTATGGGAAAATCTTGAACAAACGTAATGTAGAAGGGAGGGCAACTTGTCATGGAATAATAGGCAAGTACCTTTTCAAAGAAATTGTGAGCTAACCATAATAATGCCGAATAATTTAATTTTTTTGGAAATTGAAAACAGTTATCATAGCTCAGTTTTGAAAAATGATAAACTCAAATAAAACCTTTCCTATATACGAATGCTACACTTATTGAAATACAGCAGTTTCGGGTAGTAAATTAATTACATGCATCATACTTACAACATAGACACTGAACTCATATAATATCTAACCCTCTAAACCCTTTATTGTCAGTCAACACCCAACCCAATGTTGCAACCCAGTAAAAGTTCGCTTCAAAAGTGGCGAGACTACGGAATGGATCACAAATATGATATAATCACATAATATATGCAAAACATTAATATCCCAGGTTGTTATGTTGTTAATGATCTAGTCCTTTGTACATTCACAAAGAGTGTTGTATTTCTATTCAAGGGAAGTTGATTTTTGTCTTGCTTCATTCTTCTTGCATTGTGCAATAAATTTTGATTACAATGTTGAGTCAATTTGTCAATGCCAAGTTGATTAACAAAAAGGAACGTAGTACATAATATGCGAGTATAGTTTATTGCACTTTTTTTAATTAAAAAAATATTATAACGAATCTAGTTCTGTTCTAAGATACGTGCTAAAAGTAGTTTAAATGGTGAAAATTAAAATAACTTGCAGGGAATGAAGGAGAAAGTAAAATTGCCGCTTTCATTGGGGAAAGTAAATCGGTTTCATGGGAATGCGACCTTTTGGTACTAATATCTGTTCCATATCCACTTGCAAGTAAGAAACCTAGCAAGCATTAACTCCGTTATAATATAATGAAGTACCCAACATTCATTCTGCATAATAAGATAATCAACAAATGCATTGGAGTACAGTCCTGTCTGTATTTATTAAACACGAGAAATAACACTGAACCTTTCATAGGTGTACCAGAAGGATACTCACAAGGATTTGGAGCATGATATTATTAAGGAGCAAAATCTTTTCTTTTCTCCTATTTATAGCAATTATCAATGTCCCATTGAGTCTATTTTACTCTCCTTTCCCATTTAATTTGTTCAAACACGCAAGTAAACAATCTAGTCAGAAAATTACGATAGGACTCATGATTTGTGCTGGTGGCTACAAGGACGTTGGCCGAGGACGCAACGAAAGTAGAGCCATGAACGCAGCAGCCGAAGAACCTTTAACGTTAATTAAATCTGTTTTGATCTCAGCGAGAATATGGAAAGCAAAACATTTGGAATTCCATATTTTTACTGATAGCTGGATGCTCACAGGACTTTTGCACAAAAAAGTAAAGAAAGTAGCAATTGTTTTAGCCGTGATTCCACATTGTTTCAATGGGTCATAATGAACAGAGAATTTGTGTTTTTTCAGATCCAAGAGTTTAAGGCAACCATGAGAAAATTCATGCAAATCAAAGTGTACTATCATGACGTTTTCAAATCTGTACCTCACGGATATGAGCGTGATTTCATTGACAACGTGCGAAGGTGTGGCTACGCTCGAGTGTTCTTTCCCACCTTTCTTCCAGACACCCTCAAGGAAATTTTGTATCTAGATACGGACGTAATAATCACCGGGAATATTGTACACATATGGAGACATTTTCTGGAGAAAATTGTACTGAAGACAGATTCAAAGCCGCCGCAGCTAGCTGCCATGGTCCAAAACTCGGAAGTGGATGGAAAAGCCTATCTCAATCTTTTTAATCAACATTTTAAAAGTATTCCTCATGTGCCTCCGCGAGGAGTCAATTCAGGTGTCATGTTTATGAATCTGGATGCGATGAGAAAGTTCAACTGGACGGGAGCTATAATGAAAATTGCAGAGGAGAGGCGCAGCACTCTGCAAGGAGATCAGCAACTAATTAATATTCTTTTTCATGCTAATCTCGATAAATTGACGCTATTTCCGTGCCAGTACAATTTCCAACATTTGCATTGTGAACGCGGCTTATCGTGCAAGAGTCTACTCACGGATCCAGCAGGCATTCAGATAATGCATGGGGCTGGGGGAATGTTTCACACTCGAGGACGATCACATTATCAACTGTACCAAGCTTTTAAAATGGTAAATTGTACGATGGAAATAATGACAAATACTTTAAGTTTGATAAGGAAACTAATAGTAAACTATATGTTTTAATCCAGTTTAATCTGAAGCGCCACCAAGAAGTTGAGGCAAGGCTCTTCACACCTCTTATCAAGTTTTACAATGTTACATATGACAAAAACAATGTCAGAGGAAGACTATCGTGCTTTGGAATAATTGGGCAATATCTTTTTAAACAACACCCGGAGTCGATTGATACTGATAAGTAACACCTTGTACTTATTTCAAGCGAAATTATAGAAATCGTAATATTAAAATGTCCGCGTACAATGCCCGGTGGTATCGTAGACGGCCCTGCCTTCGCTCGTAAATAATACATAGGTATATCTAGCTTAATTACTATTCCTGTTTTCAACCATGAAATTGGCAAAATGTAAAATGTACTATTTATAAACAAACTTTATTTATGGCAGCCATAATTTAGTGTTACAGTTGCAATTGCGGAAAATCACATAATACATTTATTGATTTCTCGTGTCGTGAAGCAATTTTGTTAAATATGTGCCAACAACTCAATAGCTATCGCTGCAAATCAATATTATCAACAAAGCATCGACATAATATTATTTTCGACTCATTTAATTTAGTTGATATAGCCAGCAATTTGATGTCGCAATTAAATCAGATGAAGCTTGAGTGTCAGTGGGGTATTTACGGCAGCTGAAACACTTTAAAACAGAAACTACACAAGGTTTGCGTTTCTAACCACAAATTAACTTTCGTCAAAATGCTTTTAAAATCAGGACTTCTCAAAGAATATCTTAAGGCAGCTGATGCGGTTGCTAAGATCACAGGTTCATATATAATCTGGAATGGAGCTACTCAGACAATTTCATTGAATGAGAAGCCCGTGCATATTTGTTTCATTACGTGTTCATTTTTTGGCATCGCTCAAATATACGACGTCTCCAAGAAAGTGACTGGTTCCCACCCGCTTGACGAACAGCTTACTCTAGGAATTTTGTTGGGAATATCCCTCCTTCTCATTTCCCAATTTTCATTTTGTACACTGAGACATAACAAAGTTATTGAAGAGTTTGTGCATGGACTTGTCCAGTTTGAAAGGTGGTACTGTAATAAAACGAATTGTAAGTAAACATATCTATAGTTTCTTGTTTACGTGAATAAACTCTTATACAGATAAAAGGTTATTTTTTTTGTATTTTCCCTTTAGCTTCAATTATACAAAACAAAGGGAGGTTGAGTGCTGCAAAGTACACATGCATGCTAATGCGAATCACTGGCATTATTTCCACTCCATTGTTTCTCTCGTTATGCGCGGTAGCATTTCCAACGTTGCCGATGAACGTGTTGTCCTACGATCCAGGCTTTAGGGTGCTGGAACTGCTTCGAAAATTCCTCGAAGGAGTGGCCCCAAAGCTTATATGCTTGGGATTAATCAAAAGCATCATCCTGGTTGTTAATACGTTTGTTTGGCATACAATGTTCAAAGGTGGAGTCATGGTTTCCAATAGGATATTTATTGGAACCGTCTCTCTTGTGATAGCGGTATCAGTTTTTCGAAGGTAAAAAAACGTACATTTGCTTCTAAACGATCAGAGTATGTAAGTAGATTATAATTGATTTAGATATGACAGATGAAGTTTTTATTCATTCCTGTAGTCATGTTGCAAGCGTTCAGTTCATCGGCCAAAGATGGACTCGTATAGGAGCTGACATTACATTTCAAAAATCTTTAATCATTTACAAGCAAATTCAAATATGTAGCACACTCTTCAATCATATCCATTCAACGGAATTGGTTACCTTTCTTTTCATCGTTGTAATGGGCCAAGTTACCTCTGCATTTAATTTAATTGGAAAACCAATCCAGCAGTCGTCTAAAGCCAGTGAAGCTATGCTGAACTGCTGGATTAGAATAGTGTTTGTGCAGGTTATTATCCTTTGCGTGGCAGTAATCAACGTTATGTATGGTTTCTGTGGAGTTGTGCATGACACGTCGAGAAAGTGCCTTAAAGAGATTAAACACAACATTAATATTAATCAATGTGCTCTTAATCGGAAGTGCTTGAAAAGCTTGACATCAATTGATATTAAATTTGGCAGTGCTAACTTTATAGAGAAAACTACGCCTGTAATCTATCAGCAATTCTCTGCGCAACGAACCGTGGATTTGCTACTACTTTTGAGACGAAGATCAGGAAAGTGATAAAACTTAGTTTTGCTAAGCTTAACTATGAGTCAAAATTTTAAAAAAATATGTCAATTGTCTATACTGCTATTCATTAAACGGACATGGTCGAGCGGACTGACGAGCAGACTGAGATGGTTTTCCTAGCACCTACAATTCTAGAATTTTAATGGAACATGGAAAGTCCTTGAGCAAAGGCATGAAAGCTTTGAGTGTCATTAGCCATATTATAATTTTTAACCTGTGTGGGTTGCAGACGTGCACTTTATTTGCTGACTAGTATTTATTATAAATACTTACCATTTTCTTTACCCCTCATTTATAGTGCAAATAAACTTGAATACACAGAAACCACAAAAATATTTTGAACTAATGAAAATTGTCTCAGTTTCAGTCACAAAAATTGCAATATTTTGTTTGCTATAGTTTATTAGGCTTGCCCTACCTGACAATTATTTCGTTCCACTTATTCAGCAAAGCGTAATAACGATGGATCGTGCATTAATTGTTTCATTGTTACTCAAATGTTTCCTATATTCTTTCGGTCACCAAATACTGCCCACTGAAGTAGCAAAGTTTGTTAGTGATTCCACAACAATTGAAGTTATAAATTTTCTAGATTATCCCTATAACAATGAATGTAAAAACACTGAAGCGCTTGCTACCTCAGTTGTTGAAGGAAGATATGTCACGATGCAATCAGTGGACATCCTGAACACGAAAACGTTCGTTGCCAATTACAGGGACACACGATTACCAAAATATCCTCTCAGTTCGGTCCAGGTCGCTAAATCTCGAGTTCATCGGTACACCGATCAGCATCACGCATTATTTTCGTTAGTGTGTGAAATCACTGAAGATAATAACGGCCCAATTAACTTGTCACAAGCCAAAAGTTACTACAGCATCACACATCATTTGATTGGTGATAGTAGTACCAGCGCTCAGAGCCACTTCAACCTTATAATAGTTTGGTATATAGGGAACTTGCTAAACGCTGTTATAGTTCAGTATTTATTGAAAGTACCAATGTTAATAATTAGCCACGACACAATTTCGCATGACTTAGACAGTAGAGAGGAATCGCATTCCAGATTGTACTTTGTATGTCTGACATGCAGCGGTGCTTGGCATCAAATGTTTCACCATGACAACTACAAAACTGTATCTGATATCATCCAGTCACCTCTACTTGAACTACCTCATAATAGCAACTTGGCCACTCTGCGAAGCCTACAACACTTACACCATTCTAATCTTCATTCATCAATACCTGACTTTTCATCTACTCAAAAAAGGTTAACACGACGACAACGACACTTTGAAAGTTGTATCATCGGAAACGTCACCCCAGGTGAACCTTCTGCCCCCTGCTTGCTAGATATTCTAGAGAAAAGGTGGAACTGCACCGACCAAAAGCAATGTAGTGTCTTCCTTCGAACCGGCGCGTTGACAAAGCTAACTGTACCTCAGCCAATAGACGATGAGGATTATATGAAAGAGTTTACAGTGTCTTCGTTTGGGTCTAGATGGGTAGGTTTTAGACAAACAATATTTTTTCCCGTTACTTCTGGCATTTCTATGAAAGTATTTCTAAGACCATTCCAGTTAACAGTTTGGCTACTATCCATTATAGCACCTTTATGCATCACGTTCATATTTATTTTATCATGTTCCCATGACAATTTACGAACAGCACTATCGTACATTGACATGCTACTGTGGCCAGTTGAGAATCTGCTTGAGCAGGATGTTATCAATTTTAAAACTTCATGTCAAGTATTCTGGTCATTCCTTCCAATACTTGTACTATGGCCCTTAAACGGCATTGTACTTCGTACACTGTATACCGCCAATATTTACTCATTCATTTCTTCACCTCCTTTACCAAAATTTCCAGTGACAATTGAAGACATTGTTTTGAATCAAGAGTTTGACCTGGTCACAAACCAAGACAATCATTTCACGATTTACATGAAGTACGAAGGAGTAAAAGATTTCCATAAAAAGCTTATGTCACTTCCGAGGAACTATTCTAATGTAATAAAAAATATCTCTGTTTTCCAAACTGTAGAATGTAGTAACTCATTCTACAAGTTAGCTCATGACGCTCTAACGATAATATTGGAAACAGGCGAGGCGTCAGGAAGCCCGTATGTTACCAGGCTTGCGCTAAACAAATTTGTACTCATATCATCAGTAGATTCTATCGACAATTTACCGGAAGTTAGTTGGAATCGAGCTGGTAACAATGACGAAACAGTGGAAATAAACATTGAGCTAGCCATTGCAGCATTTGGAAATAGGGCAATGATTCGAAGTAGTACTCCACCATTCTACACCACGAGCACATATTGGCGCTTTCATCACAGCTTCTTAACGTTTGCATTCGAATCTACTTTACCATACATTGTAGATTCCGGAATTTTGTCTGCGGTGGAATCAATGCAAAAGATTAGCGGAATTTCCCGCTGGATTAAACAGATAAGCTCTTATTTTGATGGTGGAGAGGGCATTAACTTTTTCCCATTTGTTGCTCATCCCAACCTTGCAACGCAAAGAGGACTAGGAACAGGGAACGCAGGACCTCAACGGGGAACAGTACATGATTTCGACACGGTTTGGACAATGTTGGCTATGTTGTGGTGCTTTTGTGGAATCGTTTGGGGATTGGAAGTTGTCATCATCTTTCTTGCTGCGAGAAAGCTTAAGATTGTAAGTACCTAGTTCATTCGAATACAGTTCACTTTTAGGGTATGTTTTTATGTAATGACTTCTCATGGCAGTTTTTCAGTAACTGAAATATAAGTAAGCATGTAAAACATTTTGTTTACATTTTGCAGAACAATTGTTTTGAATAAAAATAATTTTCCACTTCAAATATTCAATATCGTTCGTTATACCGGTTTACCGTATTACATACTACCAAAGCACTAGGTCGAACATCCGTCTTTTCTTTGGTCGACATTTAGTCATCATATAATTTTTTAAATCTACAATTATACAACTTAATTAACAAATTGCTTCACCTTTCATTCTTGCACATGTGTGTACGTACCTCTATAGTGCGATTTTGTGTATCTCTGCGTGTAATTCTATTTTATACGTAGGCTGTATATTAATTATTTAGCCGACTTTGGCCCGCCATATCTCTGCCAAACATCAAACACATGGTGGCACATCAAAAGGTAGATAATTTAATTGTCTATCGATTGGTTATTGAAGTGTATTTCAACTCACTGGTCTATGGGTTGTCCAACGCAAAATATAAAGGGACATGAATTTGACAAGTTGTCGACCCCGATGTTCAAGTAAAACATTGCAGTACTAAAGACTGTCATTCAAGCCAGATTTACGGTAACATATAACAAATCTTGCATCTACGGCTTACACATACATTCACCAGTATGAGGCATATAGCAGAAATTACGGTCGAAGTGGCTGGGGCCTGTGGGAAGAGCTACACTGAACTCTACATGCAAAAAAATGCTACAAAAATGTTAGGATACTCATTATTGGAATACGATCGCTTTTTTTCTCATTATATCCCTGTGGAGTTGTCCCCATGGACAGGGACAACAGATGGTCAAACAACCACTTCACAATTTTTAAATGTATATGAGAAAAAGAGGCCAAAATTGGAGACTATCATTTTTTTGTAGTTGAGACGAATAAAACATTTTACAATTGCCGTATCGATAGAGACATTGTAAGGGAATTGCAACTTATGTGCCTCTACAACTCTCTCTACTACACTATCCGGACTATGTATGGGTGGCTATTGTCCCCAAAACACACAAAGTCTACAATCCCAGAGCGATATAATTAAGGTAAACCATCAAAAAAACACAATTTCACCACAATCGACCCTCCTGGTTCTCATTCCCATTGGCATATGACTGTATATTATTCTCACTATCTAGCTTATAGAGGACAAGATTGGCTATCGTTTGATATGCAGTTCACTTTAATCCATCAATTTAATGCAAAGATATGGCGGACCAAAGTCGGCCAAAAAGTTAATATACAACCCTCGTATTTTATCATTTGAGTATTTTTCGGGATTGTTTCCTGGTTAGTATTTAGTGAAAACGACAATAATACAAGGTACATTGAAATGTAAGTGTGTAGTGCTAAATCGTTCTGCTAATGTGATTACGTTTCATCAGAAAAATGAAACTATTGCAGAGAGCATGCAAAGCTGTATGTGCTATTGCACAGAGCAGGGCAGGATGGATAATCGATCAGACAGTTTTTGGTACTGCGTAAATGAAAAAATGTGCAAACATTTACATCACTAAAGTATTTCTTGCATTTTCTGCAGCGATCGAATCAATTATTTTTATAACTTATTTTGAATTCATAATTTGTTCCAGTAATTTAATTGCAACTTTTGAATTGCTAAATTATAGACCAAACTATGGCCTTAGCGTCCTTGCGTCAATATCACAGTGACTATAAGCGGACAAAACCACTTTGCTTTGCCCATTTCATTATCCTAAGGTTACACACAGCCACACACAAAAATGCCGAACTGGTCTAATATCTTGGCCGTAGAATAGTCAGCGGTGGCTATTTTACTAAACATTTATGTTACGGAATGCATAGAAGAAGCAGAAAGCTGTTCATTTAGCCCTCAGAAAATAATAAGGCGACAATTTCAACTGTATTTTTCAAGCGATTATTCGAAAGTAACAAAGCCTTAGTGAACACCTACCTCAAACAACGTTCTCATGTTTCCCCAATTTGATTACTTTAAGCAGCACATTAACCTGACATCTAAATATTTTCTTTATCATAGTTTCTCAATCGGATGGGACACGCATAAACAGGCACCAAAGTTGGAGATGCCAAAAAAGAAAGTGGTATTGCAGGAAAGACTTTGGTTTATCTAAAAGTATTCTTTTTTGCTGTCGACTTAGGTAATCTGTGGAAGATTGCATTGCACTTCTGTACACTACTCTTTATCATCAATATGGCATTTACCACCACACTTCAATTTCACAATCGCAACAGCAGTATCAAAGTTGGAATCATTATGCTATTTGAAATTACAGAAGCAATTTCAGCTACGTTTATTAATTTAACATGGTTGTCCGAAGAGGGAACTTATTGCAAGAATTAGAATTTATTGCAAGTATCCAACATTTCAGTTTTCAGTGCATCTGTATCGACACCAAAGGTATTGTCCGTCAGAAAACATTTCGTCCATGGAGATAAATTTAAGTAGTGTTTATATTTGGCTTTAAAAGTAGTTTTGACTAGTCATCATCATACTTACATCGGCCGTCAAATTTCGTCGATTGTGCTCTCCATACCGTTGTGTAAAACGGCGACAAACCATGAGATTATAAAAAGGGTTTGAAGTACCATAAATTTCAGGTTTCACAAAATTGTCGGAGTTGATGACGCTCTTGCAAACGAGATAGACTGGACCTATATATGTAGGTAGGCATTTATTGCGTATTTCTTACAGTTAGCTATACAATTTTTGGCTCTGTAAGTTTTGCAAAAAGTTTCTTGATGCTTTACTCCTATTACCAACGGCAAATGGATTATAAATTACCTAATTACATGTTGGTATGATGATCGGGATCATCATTGCGTATTCATTCCACTTCATTGACACTAATTCAACATAGTTGTAGAAATAATCAGATCTATGACCAATACTGAATTCAAAATAAAGTATGATCCATAATTTTAAAATATATACACTGTTTACCCATATTCATATATTAATTCCATCTCCATAATACTTTTATGACACCATGTTAATTGTAATTGCGTGGCAATTAGTGTATCCTACTACCCACTTGACTAACATTAAAAGGACGCGAATATTTATTTTAATGCAAAAATTTCATTATCCAGGTTTTGTTTGTCATGTAGTAAATATGAACAATTATTATTTATAAATGTGTTAGGTGCAAACCTTTATGTGGTTAAATATCTCAATACTGTAAGTAAGTACTTTAATGATAGCAGGTATGTTCGTTCGTAAGTTCGCATAAAGCCGTTTCGTAACCATACTGCCTAAGTTGTGAGTGGGATAAAATACATAAAAATAGCCAAAGTTTTTTATTTACATTTTTTATGTGACAATGTGTACCTGGCACTGTCAATGAATGAAACGTAGAAATTTGTATTACACTTGTAGAGCGACCACAGTGTAGGTGATCATGAGTCCAACAAGCTGTAAAAGAAAGTTCATTGACAACAAAAATGCATTACCATGATTATTTATGGTTAGCTCCAATGATTTCTGCGAAAGTTCTGCTTACCGAAGTCAGCAAGTTGTAACTGACTGTGAAGTGATGACAGGAAATGCCCACAGGATCGTTTTCGATTTCCATTGCAAGAAGGTTAAGTTTTGCCATTTCCATTTGTGTTAGTGGCGGTTGTGCCACCAGCTTTTTCTTCCTAATCCATGTACGCAGCGATACCTGAACCTGCAAGATATTTACAAAGGAGATACTTCTTAGTATTTTGGTGGCCGGAACCGGAAGTGAAAGAATTCCGGAGATAGTAGTTTCTATACCTTTCTACAGTATTCGCATGCTAAAGTCCAGGTCACCAAATGCACTGTTATAGTAATAAATTTATACCAATATTTGTACATTAGATCCGGTGAGTGTGCACGGAGGTAGGCTGGAGTTACGGCGTGATTTGACATAGTAACGAGGAACAGCAACGCGAAAATGTGCCCCCAAAAATGATTAAGTTTATCATTGAATTCCTTCAAGTTTTCAAGGTGATGCATCACCTGAAAACCAAATCATGAAGGGAATGAGCTATAATGAATCACAATGGTTTAAGCGTACGTCAATGGCATATCAAGTTACCATATCCACCGATGTCGTTGACGCTACAATCGTGCTAAACTCCTTTGCTACTGTGTAAGCAGTAAATGTTATGATAATGGCTACGGAAAATTCAAATACCAGAGCCAATTTCAGAGACAAGTAAATCCAGATAGCGATTAAATTTCGTAGGCATTGAAGAAATAATTGACAGTTAGCACTGTCTTCTTGGCCCCATAACCAAATGATAATGTTGCTTCTTAGCTGCTCCATGATCCAAAACTGCATAGTCCAAATAACTTTAACTTGATGAAATGAAGCAACCCCCAGAAAGAGGTTGATACAAGTGGCAAGGGTACAGATAGAGAAGGCCTTCAGTTTCCAATGTCTTGATGGTCTCGAAAGTCGGTATTGACTTAGGGCGTTTAAAATATCAAGAATCTCATACTGGCGGAACCAAAATGTTTGAAATGTTAGCAAATTAATGCTGAATTCACTGAGAAATGCCAGTACAGATATGACTAGCAATGCCATGCCAGGCGTTTTGATAAGGCGGTATGCATTTAATGATCCGAATATTAGGGAACCAAGTTGTATTATGAAACATGGCGCCATTGAGAATGTTGATCGTTTACAAAGCTGGTAATGACCTTGACATGAATGATCATTGATGAACAAGCCGTTATTACTGTTATGTAAGTTGTCATTACAGTCACGAATCCATTTTATTCGGAATGATATTAGTTGAATTCGCGATAACAGATTGAGCAAAGTTTTCAGATAAATGGCGCAAGTTGGTGGTTCTTCACGTAAAATTGGGTTTGTCAACATTTCGCTTACAAAGGAAAACCCCCCAGCTTTTGGATACAGTTTATGAAAGTTTTCAGAGAAGGAGAGCATTTCTAGGTATCAAAATGACTAACTTTTCCGCACTGCCAAAATCGTAAACAAAACCGTGACTATTTTTATATATATATTCATTCCACTTACAATTAATTTAATGGTTTTGTCGGACCAATTTCAGGCAAATACTCATGATATTTTATTGAATTTATAGTCAGTTCACGGTATATTTTACAAAATTATTGTTGTAATGATTTAATGGAAAATGTAATAAGTATATTCTAGGGGAAGAAAAACATTCCGCGTGAACATGTTAAGCCTGTAGAGCAAAGCCAGTGTAGGTGACGAGAAGACCGACTAGCTTTAAAAGTCAACAAAATGAGCAATTTCAGTGAGGCACTTAATAATATTATACCAACTCGCCCAGCGGAACACTATAGTTTAAAATGTTATAAATGTTGTTAAGCTCACAGTTGTTAGAAGGCCATAGCTAATAGTAAACTGATGACATCCAATGCCCACAGGATCATTTTCGATTTCATATGCCAGAAGACCCAATTTAGCAAAGTCGATCTGTGTTAAGTGCTCATCCAGTTTCCTTTTTCTTATCCACAAGCGCAGATTCATTTGAACCTGTTTGGAAAATGACCAATAATAGTTAGTTGCTCCACAATAATTGAATCACAAATTGAAGTTAGGTATCATTGCCGTTGTGTTTATGCCAATCTTGCTTTCCGTTTACCTTTCTATGAAATTCGCTTGCACATATCCATGTGAATGCATGAACCGCCAGGGTAATCCCCCTATACCAATATTTTGACCAATCAATGGAATTTGATCGCAAGAATGCTGGCGTCACAGCGTAATTGGTTATAGTAAGAATAAAAAGAAGAAAGCAAATGTTTCCGCAGAAACTGATAATTTTCATGTTCAGGGATTTTAAGTTGTCGAGATGGTACATTATCTATAAGAAATGGTACAAAAGGATTATTTCAATCGTTAAAATTTTTGATTCAAAATTGACGATTCGCTGCAACTTTGAGCTTCAACCCAACTTTGTATTACCGTGTCAATTGACTTTGTTTCCCTTATAACTGCCAGAAAATTATCGCCCACTAAATTCAAAACATAGACAAGCAGTACAACAATTTTCATTTCAAACAAAAACGTTAGTCTCAACGCAAAATAAAACCAGAGTGCCAGCACGTCGTAGAAAATTGTAAACGCTTTCTCTGCTGTAGCGTTTTCACAGTCACCTAGTGCCCATTTTGCAATATCCACAGTTCCTCGAGCCATTTTGTTAATAACGTGTGCTTGAAACACGGAAACGTATCCTTGAATAAAGGCTATGCCGACAATTGTTAGTACAGCAGCGCATATTTTTAATTTCCAGCATTTACTAATAGGGCCAGGAATCCGGTACACTTGGAACGAATTTAGAACTCCGACGAAAATATGCTTGCGATACCATAACAAACGCCACGTCAGAATGGAGATGCTGAACTCGCTAAGAAATGAGAAGATGGAAAGAATGGTCGCTGCCGTGCCTCTTACATTGGTCACCTCGTACGCGTTCCAAAATCCTGTGAGCACCCCACCAAATTGAATTGCTATGCATGTTATCTTGGAAGCAAAGTGCCGTGAGCGGAAACCATAACGTCTGCCTTGGTAACTTGCATTTCCGGTTACGCGGACTATGCGGAAAGGTATCAACTGAAGAGAACCAAGAAAATGAAATAATGCCTTCAGGTAAACAGCACACGTCGGTTCTTCGTCGTGCTCTATTCCAAATATATTTCTGTAGAAAAACAGTGATAATTTCTGTTTCCATGATTTGCGCTGCACCGTAGTGTACTGTGAATCTGGGTCCCTTTCCACTTTCTCCATATGCAAATTATATTTATATAACACTGTCAACGGGAGCGGAAATATGTACATTTCGACATCATTCTACTCAACAGAATGATTTTATGCGCAGAATTTTCAGGTAATAGAATAAAAATATAATTAGGTAACACCACATGAACTTGACATTTTTCTGGCAAACGTTCTGCACCCTACTTGAAACTACGAACGAGTAATAATCAGAACCACACTGTATGGAAATAAAGTGATGTGAAGTGAGATGAAGCCAGATTACCTCTGATGATATTTCTCGCCCACTGTCTACAATATGAACTAGCGACAATGCTACTATGGAAGATGCAACAACAAGGTTGACTATCCAGATGCGCATTGCTAACGGAAGGATTTGCCGATGACTTCGGAAATTGGCGGATTATGATTAGTTGGAGTATGCTGACAGTAGTGAAACAGGGCATTGTGTGTACTCAGGTTACTCTTTAATGAAATATTTTCTTGCTAGATTAGTAATATGCCGTTCCTTCCTGGAAAGCAGTACCAAAACAAACAATAATAATAAAAGGTTTGTTTGGTCTCTTCCGACTGTAGCTGTGGTGTCATCATCCTTGATGATAATCTGAGCCAACAAACTGCGTCTTTTTGTGAGGTGTATTTGCGTGGGGAAAGTGGGAAGTACAAGCGAGATTCCTTACAAATTAGTCATCACAAATGGACGACCAAAACTGATGACACGACTTGGCAAATTACAAATTGCAATGTTAGGTTAAGATAAAGCTACTAAAGCAATTCATGCAGGAAATTCGTTATCAAGATATACTGATAGTACATTTAGGCTTGTTGCAGAAATATGTGTATCATGTTCAATTTAATTAAATAGATCTATAAGCTGAAAAAATAATACCATTTGCTGAGCTTTTTTAGAAGCAAACAAGCAAAATCGTTTTATGAGATCGTGTAGCGAAAGGTAAAATAATGGCAGCCTATACTACACCACAAAACATTCACTACTCACACAATACTCCCATTGCATACCAGTACCAGTTAGTCTTGGCATACTCCATTTTTTGGGTCACCACCACTTTGGGAGTCGTGCAAAACCGTGTATTTATTAGCAATGAGTTACTAACAGCTAAGAATGAATTGTAATTCAATGAAATGTATATAGATAACTGTCGAGCTACACGTCATCTACAGTCACAAAAATAACAATTCATTTTTACATATGCACATATTATCTTTTTTCCATGAACACGAGTGATTTTGAACAACGCGAAATGGAACAAAACAATTGCTCTCACATTCTGTTTTTAAAATAACCTTCTTTCCGATTGATGGAATCTGGACAACCATAAAAAGAGTAAATTACGGACCCGCGTATCCGTTCCCAGATTCATACTCACAGGCGCGCGCTCATGCTCATGTAGAACGCTTTGCAGCAGAACGAATTGCTGCCATTGACTTGCCATTTTATCAGTGTGTACACACGCAAAAACAATTAGAAGGGCAATGAAAATGTTCTCTAAGGTTGGTAGTTTTTTTTGTGTACTCTACTCTATTGTGTAAGTAAACATCAGAAAATAAGTAAACCCTTCTGTACACACACGTAGCAGAAAACCCATAATATTTGTTCTGGAATTCATCCTATCTGAAAAGCAATGTAACCTTAGTCACTGTGACAATTGAATGTAGTAACGGGAGATGGCTGACAATGTCAAGCATTTATTTCATGGCTGAAACTCCGAGACACGATTTTGAAAGTGGTAGAGTGTAGTAAAATATGCATACGGTGTAGTCAACGTTTATGCCGCTGAATAGCATATTAGGTATTTAAAAGGCTGGTTAAGCTAAGTTTCACAGACCCTTCAAACAATTTGACAGATTGCACGTACCAATGATTTGCAAAATCATGAAACTGGAGTCGTCTTTAGTAGTGTGAATAAACGATGCTGCTGCTAGCTATGCCCTTCACCATGAACAAGCGAAAGTCTAAACTGTGGAAATATGATATAAGATTGTTAACAGCTAACACAACTTTTTTAACTCTACACATTGACCTATGGAATTCACATCATAGTATATGCCTGCCAATACGTC
The DNA here is from genome assembly GCA_004115045.4 of Sinella curviseta. NCBI lineage: Eukaryota > Metazoa > Arthropoda > Collembola > Entomobryomorpha > Entomobryidae > Sinella > Sinella curviseta. Next base: position 55,064,629 of record CM023200.3, on the reverse strand, counting down.
TTACTTGCTCACAACTTGTGAGTCACAAGCACATTTCCTCTGTTCATGTGTTCTTGCAAAAGTTTTGTCCGCAAATACAATGCGTTATACGATAGGAGTAAGAGGAGAGTGACTCACTCTGAGTGAGTGATGAGAGTGAGGGAGAGCAAGTGAGAAAAGTGGGAGTGGGAACTATCAAGAGAAGACGCAAGCAAGCGTAGCCAGCAACAATGAAGTGAAGAAGAGCCCTTTCCCTGCTCCTTTGTTCAGCTTCTGAAAGATTTGAACCAATGAAAAGCAAGGAACGAGCTGCGTTTTTGTTGCCGCTGCTCATTATTGTTCTCATTCAATTGTTGCTCTTTGATCAGTACCTGTCCTCTTGAGTCCTAAAACCCTGCCTGTCATTGAGCTATGTATGTATTGCCTGTCACCTGTTGTCCATTGTTATTGTTGTGCTTGTCGGTCTTTATTATATTTCCTGTAATTATTGTGTTAACGACTCTCTTCATAATATGCTATCATTTAATTGAGATTAATGAAGTTGTTGAAAGAATATTATGTTTATTAAAATGTTCTATCAGAATCACAGTATGAAATTCAGTAGTAACATTTTGAAACACGATCTGTGGTTATCGTTTTCAAATATGTGATGGTTTTTGCTATATTTAATTTGAAGTTCTGAAGTAATCATTGTAGCGCAACAGTGCAAAATTAATTTTCTGTTTAATGGCAGTTTTGTTCTTGTGAATGGTTTGATTTAATATTGTCGTCATAATGAAGCTCGCTGATTCTATTGATGTAAGGAAGATGTTAATTCTTGTTTGTTTGTTTCAATTGTTTCATTATTCTGGGGATACAATACAAAGGGATGGGGTTGTATTTTTTCCAGTTTGTGTTGTTGCTAATTGCTGGTTATTTTATTGATGCCCGTTCAGAAATACAAAGTGTACGAACTACAGGGGAAAGGGGGATTTGCTGACGTGTACCGAGCAGTGGAGTTGGAAACCGGAACGGAAGTTGCTATTAAAAAGGTTAGCCTAATTTAGCCAGCAAATCAAATCACAATATTTTAAAGCAGTTTTGCGAGCAATACGATGGTGAAAGTTTTGATGGGTCGTATGACACGACTCGTGTCTACAATGTAAGTAGAATCTATAAGCTAGTCTGATTTATGTGTAGATTTCCAAGCAGTCCGTAACTGAGAGAAAAATGTGGGATCGTGTCAAACAAGAACTAGCGATTCATTCCACGTTAGAACATTCCTCAATTGTTCGAGTCTACACATGTTTCCAAGATGCGACTTACATTTACCTAGTTTTGGAGTTTTGCCCTAATGGTGAATTACGCAAATTGTTGGAAGAGAGAATGGCACCCTTCAATGAAAATCAAGGTGAGCACTTTTAATGACAATATTTAAAGTGTGCGGACTGTTCGTAACGCAAGTTCATTTTAATCTTGATGGTCGTGTTTGTTCGGCACCTTTTCAGCTAGAGGCGTCTTGAGACAAATTTTGGCTGCTCTAAAATATCTCCATTCGCATAGAATAATCCATCGTGATATTACCTTATCGAATTTATTGCTGACCAGAGATTGGACCATTGTGGGTTTTTAAGTTCCATTGATTATTTTTGGTATATTAGTTTAGCTTTGTTTACTAATCATGCTCTAAAAATTTTGCTTGTTTCTCAGAAAGTGGCAGATTTTGGATTAGCAGTGAAATTCTGCCAACCGGACGAGAAACACAAAACCATGTGCGGCACTCCTAATTACCTTTCGCCTGAAATCGTCACAAGGAAAGATCAAGGACCTGAAACTGACATTTGGAATGCGGGAATTGTGCTCTATACACTGCTAATCGGAAAACCACCATTTGATACAGATTATGGCGGTGTCAAGTCCACCCTCAAAAAGGTGGTCACCGAGGAAATTGCATGGCCTTCTCATTTATCCCCTGATGTTGTCAATTTAATGGATTACATGCTGAAAAAAGATCCCAGGGACAGATTGGCATTGAATGGGATCCTGAATCATCGGTTCATGGTCCAAACCACTTGTGAAGATCTTAGAATGTTAACACCTTCATCCACCCATCCTTGCGATGACAGTGGTTTTATAACAACGCCGTCAACTTGGCTGACAGCAGGTGAATGTTCTGGAAATAACACCACCGCCCCTTTCAAACTCAAGTCTAGTGGACTACCTTCTCGTGGACATTTTTCTCCATTTAATGAAATGTCAGGCATGAGCAGAGAGCCCAACAACCATCATGTTCACTTGATAAGTCACACATTTCGAAACTCCATTTAGTGGGTGGGGCTAAAAATTTTTTTTTAAGTTTTCGAGCTGAAAATCGGTATGCTGGTACATATGGACTCACTGAATGTTAATTAAGTTAGAAATTTGCCCCACCCCCCCACCTTCCCCCAATATTTACGTTTTACCCCCCAGTGGGGGGAAGGTGGGGGGTGGGGCAAATTTCTAACTTAATTAACATTCAGTGAGTCCATATGTACCAGCATACCGATTTTCAGCTCGAAAACTTAAAAAAAAATTTTTAGCCCCACCCACTAAATGGAGTTTCGAAATGTGTGACTTATCAATGAACATGATGGTTGTTGGGCTCTCTGCTCATGCCTGAAATGTACAAAGGAAACTGTTGTTCAACCCACAGCATTACTTCCCAGCCTCTTCGAGCCCATCACTCCACCACCGGTGGTGGTGGCCAGCCATCCATATCATGCAGTCATGCTTCTAGTCATTGTATTCAATGTTCGCACGTGGAGAATTGCGCGCATTGTTTGCTGGCCCGCTTATCTTTTAACAACGGAAACTCTAACCATCACTGTAGCAATAATCACCAAAATATTAGTCATAGGCATCATGTAGAAGATATTATAAAAGCAGAGTTACCAAAAAAGGAGCATTCAGCTCCACCGGCTTTCGCAAATAGTACCAACTTTACTGGAATTGTGCGCATCCTCCCTCCAGACTTACTCGTCCCCCCATTAAACACAACCAGGCTCAGTCCGAAATTAAGAATAAAAGGAAAATCAGTATATTTTTCCATTCTGGTCTCGGGAGAAGTGTGTCTAGAATTTTTCAAAGAGAAGTCATCCTTCACTAAGATTATTGAAGCTGTGCTCATATCACCGGACGGCATGCTGGTATTTTGACTCAAACTTAGAAAATTAAAATTACAAACCTAGATGATTAGTACAATTTTCAGTATTTTATTTGTTTGCTCGTAGGTGTCCCTTCAGCATCCTTACGACGAACGCATTACAGAGCCTGGTCGGGGAGTAACGTCTAGTCGATACAAATATGAAGATCTCCCCGAACGATTTCTGAAAAAATACCTATATGCTTCAAAGTGCGTCAATAATGAGAGGGCTGTAACGTCAAAAATTATTTACTATAGTCCGTTGGGGAAGTGCCACTTAATGGAAAACGGACCAGATCCCAATTTCACGATTCACTTTTACTTAGGTATTATTACAACAGCGAAAAAAGGAAAATATGATGTAGCTTCTGTACACAATCTAACTTTGATTAAAAAAAATATTATGCTTGTTACGCAGGAGGGAAAATCATAAAGAAAGGATCTTGCGTTGAAATACTCGACAAGGACTACAAGATTGTCAGCCAACACCCCATAAATTTTAATGGAGATGGCCTAGACCCATGTGTAAAATTTTTGTGGGAACATTTTAAGGATTGTTGGGAAGAATGTCTAATCAAAGAAAAGGACTTGGAGGAACTGAGTTGTAGAAGAAAATATGTCTCGTGGTTTCCAAACACTTCTGGACAAAAGCCGCATTATAATATACTAGAGATGATAGAACTAGGCCAGAAAGACAAAGAAAACTTCTCCCCACCACATGACCCAGTGGTAGTGTCTAGAAAAGTCTCAGAAAGTGCACCCTCGTCTTTGGTAAGCTTTCCTCGTCTCAACTATAGTTTACGTACCTTATAATATGATTTTGTTAACTCAGGGCGTTAAATGTTTTCCGTTCATAGGTTGGTCGTCCACCTAGTTTGCAGTCAAGTTCAAGACATAAAGTACTCAAGAAGGTAACCGTTCCAGGGATTGGCGTTGCTATCCAAATGACCAGTGGCCTTGTGAGGATTGACTACGTCGATGAATCGACACTGGAGGTACAACCGACAACTTCAAAAAGGACTACAATGTTTTCATTCACTGATATACATGGACGCAATACAGAGTATCGTGTGGACATAAATGATAAAAGCTTTAGCATTCCTTCAAACGTTCGGGAGAAAATATCCTTATATGGAAGAATGGTAGAGAAACTTAAGGAAGCATAAAGGTTGGTGGTGGTTTTGTTTTTAACTATCTTTAACACAATGTTGTACGTTATATTTAAATTGTAATTTACACTGTACTTTTTCATAATGTTTACTTTGAATAAAATTGAACTATTTTTGTGAACTATTTTTAGACAATATAGCAAAAAGTAAATGATGAGACAAAGTTACATATGTAGAAGTACCTCGTAGTTAGTTAATAGTTATTGTTTAATTTCCACTTGTTGGCCAGTATGCAACTGTTCCGCTGTGACCGAGTAGTAGATACGGTTGTGAGAGTTCAGCCACTAAAAACACAATTTTTGTTATCCAAACCAAATAAAATTCAGTCGCCTGGTGAATTGATTGTTTTATACGCTAAACGTAAAAAGTATTTCATTGTTAAATTGGTTATATTATGTTGTTATTCATATGCTATGGTATAATATGAATGTATGCTCGAAATAAATCGGCGCTGTAAACTGGGTAGTAGTTAATATAAAATGCTTTATTATCTAAGTACATAATATTTCAAATAATAAAAGACTTCCATGGATGGAGGTCAGCTCAAGTTTTTGCAACAATAATACATTTAGAATGCAACGTAAAAACCATTTTAAGTCACGTTTTTAAAAAAACATTACGGATGCCATATCGTAAGATGCCAAAGCAAAGTTAGCGGTGGAAAACCAACGATGTCTGGAAATTACTGTTGTCTGACCTGTCAGGCGTTATTAGAGAGGAAGGGGCCATCTTCACTTTGAGAAACCATCACAACACAGCCACCTAACCTAGCCGTTACTTATATATGTGTGGGCATTGAGCATTATATTTTCTCTGGAATGAATTGTGTGCTTGGTAACGCATATTACTATACTATCAAACATCTAATTACATACCTATAGATGGTGGCTAAATATTAAATGCTGGCATAAAACTGGGGTTTTATAGTCCATTGTCTTCTTTTAAACCCAACCAAACCAATACATGTTTTAAACAATTACGACTAAAAAGGTTATTCCAAGAATTCCACAAATCACCAGGTCGATATAAATTTGCATGTAAAACCAACCATATTGTAGGTGACGCTATAAACTGACGTGTACTTATATTTTCATCCGACCAGTTTGTTGCTGGCTTCAGAATAGCTAGCTGTTGTTCTCTACAGTTTCAAAAAATATTTACACATGAACTTGAGGACCTAAATATCATACTATCTGCCTTGATGACAACAACGTGTAAAATTGGTTTGCTGACCAATTAAAATTCTCAATGGAACAAGAAGGTATGAAATATATTATACAAAAATTTATATATTAAAATCCAATCTATAATTTTATTTAACTCTATAGCAGCTCCAACAGAGAGTACCACTCCTGCTGGCGCACCATTCGTAATTATCATCCCACCAAAGACAAGAAGAACACAGGGTTCGAATCCGAATTTGCTTAACTATTTTGCAGAGATTCCTGTATTGTTTGCCATGGATACAACAGACAACACTTCCAGCAGTACACCGGGAGTCGGCAACATTGTTGAAGGCTTCTCGTCATCTGCCAGGGTCATCTCCGTTGTCTCCTTTTCAAGTCACCTTTCACAAGCAGTCACTAATGCAACTGATGCAGCATCCGCCGCTGGTCGTTTTAAACGCGAAATTACAACAGCGGAACTGGGCAATTTGCTGAAATGTGTAAGCAAGCCAAGTAAATGTATCCTTCTGGTGGACTGTCGAGAAGCAGCACGATACCAGACCGGACGAATAAAATTTCCTCACTGTGTCAACATTCCGATACAGGGTAGCATTGACGCTGCAGGCGGGTAATTGCTTTAGAATACCAACGATTTTAGTTTGCATATTTAATTGCACAAATCACGTATCTTAAAATCATTCATTGTACTTCCGCCTTAGATTTACCTCGAAAGCTGAAGTAGTTCAGTTTATGCAAGTTCACTGTCCAACGCTCATTCGTCACCTGAACTGTCCCGGATTCTATGATGATATCGTGATATACGATGAACAGTCCACTTTAAAAACGGCTTCAAAATCCTTAAAGCTAATTCTCCAGGCAATGATAACGGTAATGAATAATGAATCCATGAATTCAATTTGCAAACCGACAAATAACATTTGCGTATGTTGTAGTTTGCATTTGATTAATAATAATCTTATTTTCAGTGGAATGTAACAACCAAGACAAGAATTTCAGTTCTAGAAGCTGGAATTCAAAAGTGGTCCCAAGAGTTTCCAAATTTACTGCAGCCTGATGGCGTCAGCGTGCCTGTATCCATTTGTAGAATTATGCATACAGTCGTGCGACCGCAGGAGCTCCCTGGCTCCTTGGTCATGCCATCACCGTCAACTTTGACTGGCAGCAATGAAGTTATCAAAATTTTGAGGTTACACTTGGCCAATTTGGACTTGGCAATAAGCATAACCATTACACTGATAAATCTAAAAGGATACTTGAAATCTTTTGAGTCGGTAAAGCAAGTTCTGCTTCAAGAACAAGAACGACAATTGACAAAGAACCTGGACGATCGCATTCCTACAGAAGTGAAATGTCCTGTGTGCTTTGATGTTTTTGAAAAAGAGGTATTTCAGTGTGGAAATGGTCACTGCATCTGCGTATCATGTTGCGGGTCGCTGAGGGTTTGCCCAGAATGTCGATTGAACTACTGGGACGGGGCGGTAAAAGTACGTAACCGGGCTTTGGAACAATTGCTGGCTAACACATTGAAAGTAAACTGCACAGGGTGTGGAGAAACTTTACTTTTCACACGGGCTCAACAGCACATCAAAGTATGTGTCAGCAGACGCATTACAGAAGTGGTCAAAATGGAAGCCCAAATTAACTCGACAGAAACGGAGATCGAGAAATATAATGAAAAGCTGGAACAACTGAACAAAGTCATCGTATGAAAATATTTCACTGCTGATTGTGTTTCATGAAGTCAATGAAAGAATTTCGTAGAAATAAAGTAGTAACTTACAATTGATTTTTATTTTTGTAGCTGGATACTGAACACCGTTGGATTTCCGGACCTGGGGGGGATGCGAAGAAAAGCAAAGCGGTGACGGATACTGCTGGAGAAAAAATTCTCGAGGATGTTTTCACCAGAAAAGTGACATTAGGCACTTTAAATGTTGCATTACTTTCAACAATTTTTTTGAAGTCAGAGGTCAAATTCAAGGTGACAATGTCTGGGTAATGTTGCGTTTATTTTTTTAAACTTCGAGTATGGAGGTCCTACTATTTACACAGGTAATAATATAGTGTTGTAATTTGCAGCGGATTTTAAATGACGTTAAATCGAATTTTCTTTCGATATTCTGCATGATTGTAAAGAGGAGGCAGGAATTATATTGATTATTCTTTGAGCTTGTAATGCACTATTGAAGTTTTGGTTTTTGGAATTATGTACCCAATGATATACATATAAGATTAGTTTCCTATGTACAATGTTAGCTTTAGATAAAGTTTAAATCAATTTATATGGTTTATCATTATTTTCGTTGTTGTAAATATGGATGATAAGCTGTTGCCATGGAATGAATGATGACGATGAACGAGGTGAAAGCAGCATTTTTAGCAATAGCAGAACACCCATTAATGGCTTGAAAGAGTTCTAATTTAATGGATTAGAAGTATTGGAACTGGAACCTTATTTTTAAAAAATTGCTGAAAGCAAATAATTAACGACTTATTACAAAAATGTTACTTGTAGCGTAAGCGTAAATGTTGCATAAAACAACAATACACTAATAAATGTTGTCTTATGGTGAAATAAAACTACATAAATATCTGCTGCTACATGAAGGTTCCTTAATGCGTGCACAATACTTCATTTGTATTGTAAATGCTCATTGTAAATACATATGTAAATGCAGAAACTATATGAAACATCGGTTCGGCAATGAACCAAATTCTTTTTTGTACAAGACAACGGGATTGCATGTTTAATAAATCCTTCAATGACTCCTTTAACCTGTTTGCTTATTCTGTCAGGTGCAATTTAATTTTACTCTTACACAAAAAATGACAGATAAAAAGAGGAAGTGATAGGCTAGAAAGTGGTCTCCGTATTTTGCAGAAGTAGTAGTACAATAATTAGTTGAGCACAGTAATTACTGTAGAAATGTATTTTCTCGTGGTTCATCGTTCTATAGTCACCTTCACCAAGCTGTCTTGATCTTTTTATGGATGATATCAGCGTATAAACTCCTTACAATCGTTGCTATAGATTTATATACACGTTAAACGTAACGATTTAAAATTATACACTAATCGAGCAGATTCAATTACGTTTTACGATCATTTTATGAGCAAAGCAAGGAACGAGGAAAGTAACTAGTAAGGTGTAAACCTTCAATACATAACTACCGGAAGTGCGATGTGCGCCCAATTAACAACCAAAATACGCAATTGACTAATTTCAACATATCTTGTGAGCTCAAACTGAACTTCCCATCGAATTTACACAATAAAAAATTTTTGAGGTCGGAGATCCCTCCCCCTTCCAGGCTCCACCCTGACGACAGTTGGCCGAGTTGACCCATGGTGTTATGACAAAAAATGATCAGCTTAAAATTCTCTATCAGATAAGCCAATAAAAAATTTTGCCCATAAAGAAGTATGGGGGGTCATACCCCCCACCATTCCCCTGGGGGTGGGGCCCGAAGGCTGAAAATCAATAGGGAACGTGGCCTTGGGCCAAGGTAACTCTATGCCAAATTTGAGCCAAATCGATCAACGTGAAGGGAAGTTAGAGTGTTTACGGACAGACAGACAGACGGACGGACGGACGGACGGACAGACAGACAGACAGACAGACAGACAAACATATCAATCGCTATAACTACCTTTCAAGCATTTCATGCTTCCGGTAGTTAATAAATTCAATTTGCAACGTAGTATGTGAATGCATTGAATGAATCAGCGCTAAATAGCTTACAATTAGAATTAGGTAGCGTTTCCTTATTGGCTGTGATTGTAACCAGGTTGATTATTAATTAGTCAATTGCGGAACGGCGAGGAAAGCAAAATTCTATTTTCATGGGTTCCAATTCTGACCCAAGCTAAGCCATCGTGAAAAGACACATGAATGTGTCCCATAGTTGCCTTCTTATTTTTTTTACGTTACTACCATTCACTTGCATCAATACTAAAAATACGATCATATGAACACTACGCGTAATAGAATGATTTCATAATTGGGTTACAGTTTCACAGGTTATTTTATTCTAGAGTGAAACACGATCATTATCAGAAAATCAATATGCCTTCTTCCCGAAAATTTCTTACTTTCCTTTGCGTTGTATTAATAAAAGTAGACGAATTATTGGTCATTGGATCAAACACATGTGGAAACAATCCTTTTACAGCACAGAGCTACTTGTTATAACAAATATGAAAGTGCTAGTGTCATGAACCTTAAATGCTGTGAGAACTTTAATTAAAAACTATAATTTTTCTTTCAATTGATAGTCGTTTCGTAAATATCCAAAAGGCAACAATTTCGTATTGTCTCGTTTTCAAGACCATGGGTTTCTTAGCTGCAGCCACGTTCACGATTCTATCTGGGACCAATTTGCATGCACAGATTCCAATTTGAAATCCTGCTGCGTTATTACGAAAGTTGATGCCGATGAAATTTGTGTCAATGCGTTCTAGATACTGGCTCCATATCTTGCCCGACTTCTAATCTAAACTTGGTTTACAGAGCTCAATTTTCTGCCAATGGAGAGATAATACTGCCCGATACGTCGCTACCAATGTGCGGCAAACTACAATCTGTGAACCATTTATAAGGAAAGAGGAAATGTTGTGAAATTCTCTCTCGCAAAGAATGAAAAGGTATTCTGTTTTCTTTTCTCACGCATTGAAGCTCATACTTAGAAATTTGAAACCATAAATTGCCATCCTGTGGTCATGTTAGGACGTATGTATGTTAACTTATGAATCGACCTATCTAGATCCCTAATTAATTTGCGTTGATTATAGCATCCGACAGGTCTCATTGCCACGGCAGCTGGTAACATTGGAGACTACTATTTGGTGTGGTTTGGTAGACTGAATGCTGAATCCGATGAATACACTGATTTTTTACCAAGCGCGAAAATTATGATGGTAATGGTAATAGGAACACTAGCTCAATATATCGTATCACCTTAAAAGATATTGACTGGAAGACCGCTGGTTATGTGTATGTATTTTAAGAATCCCATCTCGATAAAAACTGGTGAATTATTTCAATCGTTGGATGACTCTGAAAACTTTAATTGCAATTTTGGAGATAATAATGATTTCTGTGCGCCATCTTCATTCTGTTCAATCAATGAGCCGAATCAATGAAAGAAGCTGTTGCTACTCGGGCGTTTGCATTTGCGGTGGTTCTATGAACGAAAGGTCAGATCCCAATATCATTGACCTCAATCAAAAATGCGTCGTCACAAATCCATGCTCAGATTCATTGGTGCATTCCATGAGAGGACATTTTTGTGATCCTGGAAACATCCAGAAAGCTGTTAACAAGTTTCTTATTTTCCTGCAACCAGTGAATGAAGAACATTTTAAAGTCAAACTTGGAAGTCTCATTGTGAGTTTGAAAATGAAAATACAATGTAAAATGTTTATTGTGGACTGTTGTAGATATTATTACTGTGACATTTAAAAAGGTACGAGCAGTTAATCAATTTTGTTGTATGTACTCAATTACTCAAGCTACAAAACCCTAAGGAAATGGTTGTAATATCCGCAAGTTTTGCCGCTAATCCGGACCACAGTACGCTTGGCAAGCAATCTTCGAAGTTCCAGTTGATTTAGCAAACCACATTTTTGGAAAATAATCTCTGGAGTGAATTGCAGCAAACTGCTTTATTATTGTATCTACCCACAGTTGTAAAATTGGCATACGATATTGGCATGTGTGTAATTACATCATACAATAAAATGATAAACACACAGAAATAAGCAAATATTAAATACTTTCCAGGACTAATTATTAAGGAAAGCGTGTTGTTTGTCCCAAAAGTATTTCTGTATAATTGTGCATCAACAAAGTGAATTCTATTTACTTTTCGACGTCATTAGCCCTTCATGATTAATGATCGTCGTCACACACAACAAACAAAGTTTTTTAATGTAAAAGTTATTTTGAAGGACGCAACAGAAGTCGACTTGGAAGTTTGACGTTGTGAAAATACAGTGGGAAAATGTCAAATGTCAGAAATAAAAATAATTCTGGGGAGAATGGGATATTAGAAGAAGGTGGTACAGATTAGCATACCAATCTAATGGTGCTGCCTATTGTAAAGTGAATGGATGACTAACCATGAAAAGAATGAGAAGTCGAGGAAAGTGAATTAGATGCTCTCGCCAGAGAATATTTTTCATTTTTTGAATGCTAACAAATGAAAAATGAAGGGGTAGTTGTAACTCCCAAAATTAATCCGTAAAACTAAAAACGTCATGTCATAACTTTCCTTTGAAAAAGTTTTGAAAAGCATCCTGTGAAGGAGTAGCGGAACATTTTACTCAGCAAAAGCACCAGCACTAAATCATTTCAATGAAGATAAAGGTCCAACCAATTTATAAAATTACATGAGTTATCATTTTTCATCTCCCCTCTCTATTTGCGCACAATTCTACGACAAATTCATCACTTCAACCTTTAAAGATTGCTGCATGAACAAATTTTCCTTCTTCTCAATAACGAGCAGCACAATAATAGCTGTGCATGCATCACCATCGTCATCACGTCCTTCCTTTCCCTTCGCCTTTTTATGCACACAGCCACCATCTCTAACCATTCTTCTTCTTTGTTCAAGCAAAAAATGGGAAAACAAAGTCTGCATGTGAGAATCTCTAATCCCAAGGGAGTCTCCTTCTCCAAAGGATTCATTTCTTTCCTAACATATTCGACACAGTTTTAAACATTTTTTTCTCTGATCTTTCTTTCAGATATATCAGAAGTGTTTCCTATTGATTTTTTTCCTCTTTTCCACATGCATGCATGCATGGAGGAAACATTTTTATTGGAAACTACTGGGAGAGAAATAGCAATTGCGTTGCAAAATCATCGGGTAAAGCTGTGTATCTGTAAACGTCTAGTGAAATGTTATGAAATTTACATTTATATTCCTCCTCCCCCTTACTTCATGCTTCCCAGCTATTTATTTATCCTGTAAACCAATAATGGTGCAATAATACTATATATTATCAGGTTGTATGGTAGTCCTTTCATCCGCAGCCATGTGTTGCCATATCATCCACTTAAGCATAACTTATATTAACTTTGCCATTCAATTTTACATAAAAAACTAAAAATGTATCTATAGAAATGTTGTAAGGAAAGTGGAGCGTGCGATAACTGTTGGGAGCCTGAATGTCTGTCTCTCTGAGAGAGAAAGATTGCTCGCAGCAAAATAGATTTGGAATTGAGTCCAGCCATTGAGTCAGCTTTCCCTTTCCAACCTTTCACTTTCACTCACGCTTTTCTTTCCTCTCTCAGCAGATGCACATACAACAAGCCCTCAATACTTTCACTCCTCATTCACGTCTCCTTCTCCTCGGCCTCTCTATTCCGTCCTCCTTCCTTTGCTGGTTGTTCAGCAGTTGAAAGAGTTGCTGCGTTGTTGACGACGATGATTGTACTGATGTCCTTGTTTTCCGCCTTTCGTTTCCACTTTTCACTTCGTTAAAATACATTTCATTCCTTCGCACATCATATGTATCCCTTCATCCCTTATTGCCCTATTCCCTTTCTTTTCCCCTTTTATACGTAACGGCCATGGTTTTGATGTTGCACAACTCACGATCAGAACAAGGGCATGGGTAACCAAAACCAGGCAGAGTCAGCCAAGCAGCATAAAGGACCCATTTTCGAGGAAACCTTCCTTAATAGGACGAAAAAATAAAATAAAGGGATTTGCCGTCAATATGCAGTCTCATGTTATTATGCTTCCAGTCATGAACAGACAGAATGGCTAGTGGCCAGTTTGGCTACACGACCAGTTTCACTGATAAAACGGCAAAACGTTGTCGTTTCTTGAAGAGAAACCCGAAAAGCTAATGAATAGGGGCGTTCTGCATCAAGACAACGCATCAAGGACAATTTTCAGTAAGAGCGGTGATATTAACTTTTGCGTCTCAGCGAGGAAAGCGGAGACTTGACATCGAATAAAAAATTTAGCCCGTATTATGTACTATACAATGTATGTAGTACTTACTTATGGACAAGTGCTCATTAATGTACGTGCACTACATGACTTGACAGACTATCAAGATCAAAATAGCAGAGCAATTGAAGGATTCTGGACTCAAGTTGATGTTGATGAGCAGATAAAAGGAAATGGTTGATCAAAGCGAAGGTAACGGGGTAAAGCATGACGTAAATTAAACATTTGTTTCATCTTTGTTGACAGACAGTATTCCAGCACAACTAGAGTGAAAGTTGTTGGAGCATCGGATCAGTGGGATAACTTGTCCGTAACGAATTGTTTGCTCAACAGAAGGCCAGCGCCAGGAATAGCAGGTGTGTGGCAGGAAAAATGATTGCCGCTTGAGGAGATTGGGCTTAAAATTTTACATAAAGTATTCAATTTTCACATAAAGAAATGCAAAGACCGTAATGTGATGAGAGCACAGTATATTTTATCTCACTAAAAAGTTAGTGAAATCAACAATTAGTATACAGAATAGCTCTTAAGGGGCAAATAAATGGTTCCAACTCCCAACCATCCACTATTTAATCAATCGTATGATAACTTTTTTGCACCGGCATGTGAACTATTAACTTTTTATTGCGTGAAAATCTTCACCTTCCTTATACACTTCAAATGGACGAGGAGAAAACCATTATTAAAAAGTAGGCAGTGTGAGAAAATCCTCTTGACCACTTCTTCCATCAACCTACTTGACATTTTCACACGTTTACATTCGTAAGCTTTATAGCCGAAATAACAAACAAGAAATAACATGGGGATCCTCAAGATTCAAAATGAAATTCGCCAACCTTCCGTTCCTCATTTCGTTGAAATGCCATGCAGCTGGCTACTTTCCCATAATGACCCTAACATTTTCGTTCTCCTTCCACCAGAGTCATGTATGCATGTATGTTTTGACCTACTCGCAGAAAGAAAGTACCTCTACGGACCGCCACCCACCAAAACCACCGCCACTTCTACCATCATTGCCACACAACCTCAAAAACATTTTCTCGGTATCATCAGAAGAAAAACCAGCATTCCCATCAACTCTCCTCGTTCCCGTCTCTCATTCTTTCTTCTCATCAGTGCCAACTTTGAGCATCTCTCACATCCCATCATCATCAGCAACGCATCACTCAGCTCTCAGCTTTCTTATTCCCTTGTGTTCTTTGAAAAGCATTTCTCCCACTTTGTCTCGCAAATCCTAAAACTAACTAATAATAGCGAAAAAACAAGTAAAAAGTGACCACGCCAACCGACCATCACTATTATTATCCCTATACTTCACCACTAAAAACTTTTCCATCCTTAAAAAGAAAGATATGATAAGAGAAGATGCAGTGAAAAGCGTAGAGTTTTTTCCTTTGTGTAAATAACATCTTGTTATTTTCTCCGACTCCTTGAGTGGGTCGGTGTACGCGAGGTGCACAAGACAAGTGGTAACTACTTTTGAACGCGCTTATGTTTCCAAATTTCCAACTCTTCTCGAGTTGTGTTTGCACTACAAAAATAAAACTAACCTCGCTGTTCTTCTTCTGGAAAACGAGGAACGTGCTGTATCAACGTCAACATTCACTATTTTTCTATTTGCCTCTTATGTAAACATCCATTCATGTAGCCAGCCAGCAAAAAATCTACCAAGCAAAACTTTGTCAGTTTCAGAGCAAAGGAAAAATCCATATGCCACCGTCACGGCTTTTTTGTTGGTACAATGATAACATCCACATTCATCTAGCATTGTTCCTGTTTCCGTGGTCTGGCCTGGGCTGGTGGAAATAGGCTTGTAACTTATAAAAATGCGGTAGTTATACTTCTAGTTTAGTAGTCATGTTGGTTGTTTTGATGACGGCGATGCGATGGGGATGATGATGATGCGGGCATTAAATAAATGAAAGCGTTTAGCTGAAAGACACGAAAAGAGAAATTTCCCATATGTCCCGTTTCTCTCTCAATTTTTGGAACAACTAAAACATATTATACACATATATACATATATATTCTTAGACCATGTATAGATAGGAGACAATTATATGAGCGAAATTACTGGTGCCAACTGCGTGGCAAAAAGTTTGTGGAGGGTTAATAAGCTTAAAAAATCGTGCATACTGCATGAGAGTTTGCATTATATAACACCGATAGTAAACAGAGAATATGTCATTCCTCCCCGTTCCTATATATATCAAAGGTTTTTAATAAAGAGCATTCATAATGGATGGATGTGATGTGTGCAAAGTAAAGCTTTAATATAAGCTTTAGCTTTAGGCTTTTCCCTTTCTCTTTAGTTTTTGCACACTCAGCTTTTACGGTTGAGCCTGAGCTTGCGAAAGCTTAAAGCGGAGGAAGCGACAGATAAAATGACAATGATGGGATATTACACAGAAAAAGCTACAAGCAAAATGAAAGCAAGCTCAGCTCAGCACACGAACAACGACCGTCACAGCAGTTCTCTTCTGCTTTGCTGCTGGCTTCCTTTCTCTTTCTGGCTCGTGTCGTTAGTTGGTCGTAGTAGGAAAGTTAGTTAAGCTCAAAGCGGATGAAAGGAACAGACAGAGAGAATGAGAAAAGCTAAGTTGTATTAATGCCAGTCTATAGTATGTACAATGGACTAACCAGACAACAAAGCTAAACAGAAAATGCTTGATACGTTTTTACTTACATACGTGCGTCTTTATTATTTCATTTTTATATGGGAACTGCAAGAAACTTTCTGGCATGTTGGCTGAAAGATTCAGAGTGCTCTTTGTAGACATATAAGCGGAGAGTTGGATTGGAGCTGTTGTAAAAGCGTTCATAACTGTAGCAGTGTGCCTATTCAATCTTGTCCTAAGTTGATAGCTTGCACAGGAGCGAGAGAATAGAACATCACAGAGGAATGGTTTATTTGACGTAAAGTATTTCATTCCATGACGAGGATGATGTGATTTCATATTATAGTATTGTTCTTTGCCTTCTTGTATTTTTTAATAATCTCTTCTTTTGCTACTGTTGCTCGAACTCCTCATTCCTATATCTGCCACTTTATATTCATATTATGATATGACAATGTACAATGTTCGTACAATGATACGCTACAATAAATGGAATTACAGCCATTACTACAATTATTATTACATGGCACGGCAGCAGGAGTAGTGGTATCGGAGGAGCAGAAACAGCAATTTGACTTGTCATGTCGCCTCGTTCTCGTTTATTATTACTACGTTATGTTTGTTACGTGTGTGTCGCTGCTAATGCTATTAGAAATGTTATGCCTTGAAATACCTGGTGTATATATACATGCATTTCACTCATATTATTATGCGTGTGAGCTGAAAGCTGCAGCTAGATAGCATACATATAAGCTCTTATATCCATTATTGTACAGGTGTAATACCGTATTTAACTGTAAGGCAAACTAGGCAGCTTGCTTGGCTACCTGTATACACGGACTTGCTTAAATGTGACTGACAAACAAGGTAATCGCATTGTATGAACGCTCCCTGTTGATAGATTTTCACAATAATCCCAATTACTCTTAAATTGCATCAGTGTCATAGTGCCCCATTTTCTATTTTATGGAGTAGCATGTGCTCTAAAGCGTTCAAAAATGTTATTAACTATCAGATATGAGTTTATGGCGATATGAAACATTTTTCCACTTGGAGCAGTTTCCTTGTCTTCTTTCAGCCCTGCACACAACACAGTAATCATTGTATCGATCGCCGAGAGAATTTCTTGTGCTCACGTTCGTTCCCACTATGCCGTGCCTTCATCATCATGTATCCTTCTCTCTCTCTCACTCTTCTTCCTTTTTCAATCCTTCTTTTTCTGTAGCTTCTTGTGCCGTCCGTATATTTACGTACTACTACTGCTACTACTCATACTTCATGTTTTTTATTCTGCTTCTGGCTTAGCTTCACCTTTACTTTTTACAACAACTCTCCAAATTATACTCCAATCCACTTGGCTTGCCTTGCTCGTCGACTCTCTGTGAGAAACTGGTAAAAAAGTTTGTTCTCTCTCTCTCTCATTCTATCCATTATGGTGAACACACTACTACTCACTTTATTATAGCCACACAATTGTAAAGCCAAGCCATTCGAATTCTAGTCCTCCTACAAAACCAACTCATAGGGCAAATCGATCCATCCCAAACGAGACCAAAAAGAGAGGAGTCCTATTTCCTCTAGCAGAAAATATTGTTGTAGGAGTTGTTCACTCTGCCTGCCTATGTTTCTCATCCATTCCGTTCCACAATCCACATCCACGGTGAAAAAATACCCGTACGTACATACATACCTTCATCCATGCATGCTTATTATAATTCTCCGCATTTTCATACATTCATACAGGTATATGGACTCTACGACAAGTGCAACTCCCTGAAAAAAAATTGTAGTAAGAGAAACAGTTTCACTAGCTGCTCCACTCGTAAAACACAGAAACGAGAGAAGCCAGCAGCAGCCTTGTTGCGGAGATACACCCATCACACAAGATGCTGCTTCTGTGCTTTTTGTGCAGTGATGTGATGATGATAATATTAGATTGCCAGTTTCATCCACCTACTACTACGACTACTACTCACAAACTATGTAGTTAGGCACAGAAGTATTTCTCCAAAAATATTCCATTTATTATCTCCATCTTCTCCTTCATGTTCTTCTAGTGATCTTGTGTTCTTCGTGAGTTGCACTTGCTACTTTAGCACCTCTACCACTCCTACTCCCACTACTTGTTCTTCTCTCTCGAGTTAAGACGAGAATATATGTACACAAATAAATAGCAATAATAATAGTAAATTATAAATTATGCAATAATTTTTTTTGGCAAGCCTCGCATTCAGAGATGCTCTCTTGAGTATGACGATGATGTGGTTCGTGGTTTTCTCCCACTATTGCACTGCTCTTCTTGTTCTTGTTGAATGAAATACGATTATTATTGCAAGAAGAAGAAAAACGCATGGAAGCATAACCACCATAATAATAATAATAATAAAAGTAAAAAAACAGTCAACAGTGCAACACCACTAGGCACTAACTACGCGAGTGCAAAATAGAGTGCATTGCACGCATCAGCAGAGGAGAAAAAAATATTACTTTTTTGCACACAAAAAAAACTATTCTTAACGATACGTCAAAACAGACGCAGCCAAATAAAGCTCGTCAACATCATCGTTACTTTAAAGGGTTTTCTGGGTGTTGAAGTCATATTTAAAAATAAGTAGTCACTTGATAGCATTTACGGAACTTTCGAGTACTGCTGAGATATTTGCCAAAAAATATACAGATTTGTATTCATCTTTAAACCCATGTGACTTACATGTGAGGACAAAAAATTCTTGGGTGTTGGGCGTGCGGTGCGTTGTAAAAAAGACAATCTGTGTGAGTGAGTATCTGACATCTGATAACACTATAGATAATGTGATTCCCACTATGAAAGACAGATAATTTACTAGTAATTAGTTTAGTTACGATGGTTCTCCTGTTGAATGATAACTTTTACAGGGATAATTACAATGGAACGTGACTAGAGTAAAATACAGTGTGAAGAATGAAGTGATCTTTGGAGGTTTTCCGTTTTTGTGAAAAGACTCCATTTTTATTTATTTTTCAAATTATTTATTATTTGAGCTGTGAAGAGAAAACCCGGAAGAAGGAGCTTCCGTTACTACTACTTATAAAAAAGCACCACCGACAACTTCTCCAGAAGGAAGGAAAGAAATTCTGACACGTCTTTACTACTGTCGTCGTCGTCGCCTTTACCAGAAAAGGCCGTAAAAATGCCACTGTGTTCAGGTTTGACCTTTAAATTTTTACATGAAATGAAGCATTATAGTGTTGTTAGTCGTGTAAAAAGCATGCAAATATGTTTTTTTTATTTTCCCATGAAGCTTTCCGCACAAAAATATTACTGCTCGTTTAAAAAAAAGTATATGTATTTCAATCTAAATTGCAATTGTGTTTGCTCATGAATGATGACTATAGTGACAAAAAAGTTGATTAATTAATTGTAAGTCGATAGGTTAAGCATTAACAACACGATGGATAACATATATGGTGATGATAATTATGATGTTCCCTTTTGATCCCAAAAGTTTGAAGTGATGATGAAAAAGTTTGTAAAAGAATGAATTGACTGCTCACTGTTGATGGTTGATTGATTGGCTAATAAAATTGCTCTAATAATATGGAAGCACAACGGTTGCGCCTCTTTTTTTCTTGCTGTGCTCTCTTCCAGACGTGGAGTCTGTGCTTGGTCTGCTGGGGGAGATGCAGACGAAAATGAAGCAAGGTCAAGCGGCAGCTGATGACCCTCGATTGGCGTCCCAAGTCAATGACGAAATTAACACGCTGCTGAGCGTCTTGACAAATCCCATGTTTCAGCGCATTTGCAAAATTAAGGTGTGTACACTTCCGCACTCAAAAGTCCTAATCAAAATACGAACGTCAGATAGGGCACATTAAAGTAACTGCTTTCATTATTGTGTTCTCAGGACTCGGTCAATGAACTGGGTGACCAAATGATTCGACATCCCAGTATTACCACGAACGATTTCGACATCACACCAGAAGGCAGTCTTGTGGTAAAGATATCCCCTCCTGCGGAGCGCTACAAGGCTTCTTTTGATACCACTGTCCCCCTCTCTCTCGACAAGAAGGGAGGAAAGGGGACAAGGGCTGTGCCAACTGGCGGAGGTTCTCCCACTGCCAAAGTGAGTCACTTGATAATCTTTACAATTTTCAACCATTAGTCGAGAAATCCAATTTGGAAATGCATTACCTTTCTCCTCCAATCGTATCTTTCTCAGCTGAACGGGGAGGCCGCGATGCCTATCACCACGCCGACCTACGAGGAAGAACTTGAGCGCGTTCTCAAGCAGCAGGCACAAGGACGGGAGGTTCACAAAATTGGGGTACGTTTTCCACTCTAGCAGATGATGGAAACCTATTTTGCGAAATTAAATATTAAAAAATGTATTTATTTTCTTGTTTCAGCTCTTCAAGCCTGAGGGTGGCTCCTTGGGATTCTCCGTCGTTGGACTGAAATCCCAGGAAAAAGGCGAGCTTGGAATTTTCGTTCAAGAGCTCCAACCTAATGGAATTGCTGCCAGGTAAAAAGCAACACAACTTTTTCAAACCTTATAAACAATAATTCACTTTTCTCTGGAATTTCTTCTTCTCTTTGAACAAAGCTAAAGAGCAAATACATACATTGAATAATGTATACATAGAAATGAAAAAAAAATATATATGAAATTGTTCTGTCTATCTCTAAACTATTATGATGATATATAATGCTTTCCTGTCTGTCTGCTACGCATGATGATGATGATGAACTTGGTGACGGATATTCATGGTGATGGTTGTAATGATGATGATGGTGGTGGTGGTGGGTGCAGGTGGAACCTTTTTAAAACATTTTACACTTTTTACAAATCTCATCATTCCTAACGTTTCCTAACATCTCTATATATTTATCTTTAACCAATTAACTTTTTCCTTCACTAAAAATCTGTCTGTCTAACCACTTCTCTCTCTCTCTCTCTCGCTATCATAATTGATAAGATTGCTTTATATAAGGTTAATGGGTACAAAAACGAGCAAACACAAAAGCACACGTTTTTCTATTTTTATTTTTTCTTACTGGAAGTACTTGAAAAGTGTATACTTTTTGCTTTAAATAACTCTGTATTTAAGGGGAAAGCTTTTTTGTGGAAAATAAATTATCAAAGTGGACAATGTCCAGTGGACATTGTGTTCTTTTCACACAAAAAAACATTTTTTCATTATTTTTTTGTTTTGGCGAAACTGTAGAGATGGGCGGCTCCAAGAAGGCGATCAAATTTTGGCAATCGACGGTCAACCGTTGGACTCTGCAATCACCCACCAACAAGCGATTGGGATTCTGCAGCAGTCACGCGGTGAGGTTGAGATTGTAATCGCCAGGTAAATAAATAAACTACCAACACATTAAATTACATTAAATACATAAAAATTAGGGAAACCTCATCTCCAACATGCGGCAAATACTTTCAGCGCCATAAGTAGTGAATTGCCCAACTTAAGGAAATGAACCTTTTGCAGTATTTGACTTGATGGTCGCAACACATTTTTTTGCAGGCCCACCTACACCGACTCTGCCCAACTGAGCCCTACGAGTGCAGCGAGTAGTGGGGCTCCACTTGTACAACAGCAGCAGCAGCAGTCAGTAGGTGGCGACCGTCCCACCTCAGCTTCCAGCAACACTGACTCTAAACTTTCGGCAGAAATGGTGGTAAGTTGGAACTGTGCATTTAAAATTACCTTTCACCAGCATGCTGATTGATGCAAATATTGATGTTGTTGTTATTTCTAGTTGAACACGGAATGGGCTCAAGTGGAGGTAATCGAGCTAATCAACGACGGCACCGGTCTCGGCTTCGGCATAATAGGTGGCCGAAGCACCGGTGTTGTCGTCAAGACGATTCTTCCGGGTGGTGTTGCAGACCGAGATGGTCGCCTCCAAAGTGGAGACCACATTCTCCAAATTGGTGACGTCAATCTCCTCGGTATGGGGTCGGAGCAGGTGGCAGCGGTGCTAAGACAGTGTGGTTCATGCGTTCGACTAGTCGTGGCTCGGCCAATTGAGCCCACCTCCCCCGACGCTCTAACATCGGGAGCTCCCATTGTTCCTACGCGTATCCTGGGCGATCCCGATGAGCTGGAAAGACATCTTATCCAGTCAAACGGGTACAACGGTAACGGTTACAATCAAATGATGATGGAGGGAGATATGATGTCACTGAGCATGGGAGGCACGATGTCTCCAGTTTTGATTGGAGAGGAGGATGAACAGCAGGGGGAATTAAGTCCCACCTCAGCAGGGCAAGGAGGACAAATGATCACCGGAGGAGTAGGAGTCCAACCGCCTTTTGATACCCTGCCTGAGGTGGAGATTGTTGATGTGGAGCTCCACAAGGATTCGCATGGACTCGGGATTACCATCGCAGGATACGTTTGTGAGAAGGAGGAACTCTCCGGAATTTTCGTCAAGAGCATTAGCGAGGGGAGTGCCGCTGATCTGAGTAAGCGCATTCAAATCAACGACAGGTACGTTACTATTATATTATATAGGATAAAAATTATAATAACTTTATTTCTAAGTGTCGCAAATTAAGGATCTCATTGTTGAGAAAATTGTTTTTATTAATAGTGTCGTGGTAATACACAGTTCACGTTTGAAATGAGTAAAATGTAACATACATGACATAACGTTTTCTAGTTGTCAATCGAATTTGCGTTTAATAATTTTAAACATTTATAGTCGGCATCCCTTTAAATTTAAAACTTTTTTTCGACAGGATCGTTGAGGTGGATGGTCAAAGTCTTCAGGGATTTACCAATCATGAGGCTGTTGAGGTACTTAGGAAAACAGGGCCTGTGGTCCTGCTCAAGTTGGAGCGGTATCACCACGGATCCAAATACGATCAGGTAGAAAAATCCTCTTAACATTTGGCATTACGTATTGAATAGTTTTACTAATTTTTTATCCATCTTGTCACAAATGTCGTCATAGTAACATATAGTCCTCCTTCTTGCTATATATTATGTTCAACAGCACTAACTCCCGCTATAGTTTACCAATTTTACCACGAAGACTGCTAAAACTACTTAACTATTTATTTATTTTCTGTTACCAAGCAACCTGGCAGCATAAATAATACATGATACTCTTGTGTGTAACTAACACGCATATTTTATAAGCAATGCGTGCGTCAGCAAGAATGCATTCTTCAAAGCAAAGCAATTATGATAATGAAGAAGAAAACAGCGAAAAGGCATCATGTCAGCTAGCAAAAGTGTCATATGCCATTATGGAGATGTCATCCGTGTCAACATGATTGACTTTCACTACTAAACTTACTACTTCTCAGTTTACTTTTAAAACGCCTGTCTCTTTTAAACTACAACTTCTGTGTACTTCTATCCGCTGTTGTTATTATTTTTATTTTATTATTTTTCCAACTCAATACTCTTCTTCTCATAATAATATACGTATATTATATTCTTCTATGTATTTTTCGACTACTACTTACTATATTTCATTCATTCATTCAAGCTCTCATTATTATTATTATTAAACTATGTATTGTTTTAGTTGCAATCGGCCATCAGCCACTCTTCGGAGCACAAGCCACCGACACCTTCATCCGTGTCTGCACTCTCATTGCCACAAGTTCCTGTCGACTCTGTACGTTATTGACAATCATTTTCAAAAAAAATAGAAAGAAAAAACAAAAAACTGAATTTCACTTCAAACAAACAAGAAATCGTTCATTTTAAATTTATTCGCTCAGTATATACAGTTAAACGTAACTATCGTAGTCAATGTTGCTTATCAATAATAATAAATTCAGTCAATGTATTGTCTCCATGTCGCTGCTATACGTTCACTGCCTCAATATTTAACGTAATAATTATTTTCAGACTTTCTATCTTAAAGTACGTAAAAACGCTGCCAGCACATTTTTCAGTTCTTAAACATGCTGCTTGTTTCTTATTCATGTCAATATATTATGTGTTCTGTATTCTAAGTAGCACTGCTACTGTAGCAGTTTTTCGTTACCAATTTTCTTTTTAACGAGAAAGAAAATGTGACCGTGTTTTTAATTCGACTTTGTATCTCCGTCTTTCCGTTCTGTACGTCCGTCCGTAGTTTATTTCAAAGTAAAAAGCCATTATCATTATTACCCACACCATACATACTTATTATTGCTATGCATCCCTTGTGCATTGTCAAGATACCAACCTAGGTATACCATTTATTTTCATACCACTTTCTTTTGCATGTCCCTTTGTTATCGTACACCTGAACTATGTACATATATTAGCTATAGCTACATAATATTGTTATTAGCTTAGCTATAGCTAGTTTATTCTATACACACGCGAAAAATGTGAAAGAATGCATTAACTTCATTGTTTATTGCTTTGTACCCATGTGCATCAATCCGCCACCATATTTTCGCCATTAAAAACAGCGAAACGGTAACGATTCCGCTTACAAGCCAGAAAAAACAACTCGCGTTTTATTAGCTAGAAAGAGATTCCAAGCATTCAAAAATACACAGAGAGAAACTATGCTTTCCAAATTTTCTACGACCAATAACTAGCATTACAACCGACACCTTGCCTCTTAGTTGTTAGTGCAAACCAAGGAATCCTTTTAGGACTTTTGAAAATATAATCCGAGCTACGACACATAATATTAGGCTAAGCCACCTTTTGCAATAACAGCAGTGGCAAATTTTTTTCATATATTTCACCCAAAAAGTAGATCGCAAAAAAGGAGATTTTTTTCTATTGCTAATTTCTCTCCAGGGATAGCTTCATTTTTATTGCCACACGGATCAATTTGCATAGAATTTCGCTTATCCTTAGCCCTAGCATCCACCCATCCACCCAAAAACATGTTAAAAAAAGAAAGTAAAGAGGATCTACAGAGAAAAGCCAAAGGATATTACTTTTTCTGGGAAATGGTCGGAGAAAGTAGATCAGGGCTTGTTTGGGGCAACTGGAGAATAAAAATCCATTTCCTCTCTTGTGAAAGAGTAGCAGCCGTATCCACAATCCACAGAGCTTTAGTCTTCCCAACTATTGTAAAAGAGCCATAAAATATAGTCGCTTGGAAAACCATGACTATTACCTATATTGCTCTATATGCTAAACACTATATAAACTCGTGGCTTTTTTGCATAGAATACAAGTTAGTATATAAGAAGAAGTAACATGTAGTTATCCAATAAAATATACGCCCATACACCATACTCTGTACTACTACTACTACTTAGGTATTACTATGAGTAGTAGTAGAAGCAACATAAAACATCATTTTTCCTCCTCGCATGCATTGTAGAAAATGGTAAAAGAACGAGTGAATTTTGCATCATTAAATGTGTTCTATATGTAGTTTTCCCTCTCTTCTCCTTCCCCACTTAACTCTCTCGTCGTCAAGTGGAGTGTTCCGTATCATTTCCCCCATTTCGCTACACACATCCTTACGTGGATGTGTTCATCCACTTTGAGCTGTCGCTGTTGTTGTGCATAAATAAATTTTTCAACTTTGAACTTTTTTTCGCATGGAAATTCCTCTTCCTTCTTCCACCACTTCGCTGTTCTCTCTTCCGTATAAATAAACTTGATGCTTGTATAATGTATATTCTCATGCTATTGCTACACTATTCACTTCTTCTGAATTATCCTGCAAAATGTGTTATTTTCCTTCTCTCTCTGTCTCGCTCTCGCCTGGAGAGCATATTATTCTCTCTGATGCTCTGTAGGTAGTTGCTCTCCTCATCTCAAGTTCTGTTCACTTTCTGTTTTCCGCTGCTGTTGTTTTGTGATGTGGTCGGTCGGTAGTCTGTAGAGAAGACAATAATGTTGTTGTGTGGCGTTGTTCCATTATCTATGTAAAAATTGGTACCTAAATTATGTATGTATCCCCCATTTCCTATGATCATGTCATGTATTTATACTACATAACTTATATATCATCCAATAATACATAATGTATGCCGTTAATGGAGCTGCCCTCCTACATAATAAATCTGTATATAGGTATATTATAACATTGTTATATGTGTTGTAGCAAAAGATATGTAGAAACTGATATAATGATAGAAATTTTCGTACCAGTATACCATGTGTATAAAAAATGCGTAGTTTCAGTCCGGATATATGAGTAGGAAAGGTAAACTGTTTGGGGTGAAATGAGATTTCATGGAAAGATTTATGGATACACTTGATGATTTTATTTATTTATGTGTTTTTGAAAATGTTCTAATTTTTCAGGACAATGAAGAGCTTGCGATAACACCGGGAATAGGTGAGGAGGATGAGGAGGAGGAAGATGAGGATGAGGAGGAGGAGGAAGAAGAAGACGAAGAGCTTGTTGTGGAAACAACAATGACTCGAAATGAGGATATGGACTTGGAAGACTTGGAGTTGTTGATTGACACTCGGTATGATGGTGAAATCTTGGCAACAGTGGAAGCCGCCATTATGGCCAAATGGAGTAAAATCATGGGCAGTGAGGTGGAAGTTGTGGTGAGTCAACTGAGCAAAGCAAAAGAGGGAGGCGGGCTAGGAATCAGCTTGGAGGGAACGGTGGATGTAGAGGATGGGAGGGAAGTGAGACCACATCACTATATCCGGAGTATACTAGCGGATGGACCGGTGGGTCGCGCAAGCATGCTGCAAAGTGGTGATGAGTTGCTGGAGGTGAATGGAAGGCGGTTGCTGGGATTGAATCATGTGGAGGTTGTGAGCATTTTGAAGGATTTGCCGATGCATGTGAGATTAGTTTGTGCACGACGACCAGGTCAACCGCCGCCGTCGAGGCCAATCGACACTTCTCAAGACCGCAATGCCTTTGCTGCCAGGGTAAGAGTTATTATTACGACAATAATGGCTTTGTAAACTTGCTACTGCAGAATCTCTATGTTCATCTTTCATGTAATTTGTGTGTAGAATATTTTGGGAGGCAGCCTCCAAAATCTCTTTCAAAACCAAGACCGCCTTGTCAAGGCAAAGTCCGACGGCTCATTGGCTTCCACCGGCACTACGAACGCTACCACAGACACTAGCTTGTCCAAGTTGAAATCCCGTTCTTTAGAACCCCTCACAGGTCTTGCCATGTGGAGTCCAGAACCCCACATTATCGAACTTCCAAAAGGGGAACGTGGACTGGGCTTCTCCATTCTGGACTACCAGGATCCGATGAATCCTTCCGAAACTGTGATTGTCATCCGAAGTTTGGTTCCTGGTGGCGTTGCTCAACAAGACGGCAGACTCATTCCTGGTGACCGGCTACTGGCTGTAAATGACACGAACCTAGAAAACGCGTCTCTTGATCAGGCTGTGCAGGCATTAAAGGGAGCTCCAAGGGGCATCGTGAGAATCATCGTGGCGAAACCGTTACCACTTCCGGATACTACCACAACGTCTAATACAACTGCACTATCCACTGCAAGCCAAAGTCACGACATCACACCACCTCCACTTCCACTCAGTCCACCACCGGAGTATGATGGCTTTACTAAAACCAGCAGTCCAATATCATCTGACACCAGTATGGTAGCAACAGTGAAACAACCCACACCACCCACACCGCTATCTTCCTCATCCACTCGACCGTCTCCTGAGCGACCTCTTCCAACTGCGCTCAGTCAGGAGGACTCTTCCGTTTCTCCGCCACCGCCAAAGTCCTCTCCGTCGTCTCCAGAGCATCAGCTAGCGTCCCCAACGTCCCCTCCTCAACAAGCCAGCGTCCAATCTCCGCCACCTCCACTGCCACCATCCATTCCGCCCCCTACACCAGCATCTGTCGCAGAACCGGATATAATTGCGAATCAGAATCAAGTAAATATCATTCATATTTTTGGCATTCCTTCCGCTACGAACGATGATAATGACTGCTAAAACATTCAGGCTCTTCGCTAATACTATTACTCCACTACTAACTTTTAATTTAATTACTTTACTTTTTCTCAATTATTAATTTCTTTACTAGTCTCTCTATTATTCATTATTTACGTATTTGTGTATTGCATGATTATTACCACCTGTCTTTATCATTTTAATTTCAGTGTTCATTTATTCATCAAGCATTTGCCACAACAAACTTCTTATTTCGCTACATATGTATTATCTACCTTGATACTTCACTATTTATTCCCAGTTAATTTACGCTTTAATTTATTTATTTACTTTATTTAAACTAGTATTTAATAAAATAATAATAAATCTTGTGATCTTTTTTCGCTGTGTGCAAATTGCATGTGTTTATGATTTTTGCATGTTTCTCGTTACTAAAAATATTATTTTCTTGTAAATTCTACATACTTTTAACAATTCATCCGCTCTCCGTCCGTCATGAAAGTTAACTACAATTTCTAAGAGAACTTCATTGCCTCACGACTCAACAATGTTTTGATGGTTTTTGTTTGCGTTTGTCCCTACTTTTCTCCCGTGGCATTTTTGCTACTGCTGCTGCGATTGAAAAAGGTGCCCGGACTGATAGTGCCTGTAGCCACAGAACGACTCATTTCTTCCGCTTCCTTTGGGCGCTCCACTGGGTCTTCCAGCTTGGACGGGACTGACGGGTCAGATGGGTTGTCTGGCAGCGCCATGATTCTCCCATCTGCCTTGGAACGCACCATCAAAGTAAAGAAGGAGGAGGAGCCCCTCGGCATTAACGTCGAATTGGTAGACGAAGGAAAAAATGGCGTGATGGTCACTTCCGTCGCAATTGGCGGCCCTTTCGCCCGAGATAACAGGATCCATGCGGGAGATTATCTGGTCGCTATAAATAACGAATCCCTCAGGAATCATACAAACGCACAAGCTAGAGCAATTCTGAGGAGAGCCCAACTTTTCTCCAAGGATTTAAGGTTGTCTTTCTTGCCCTTTTTTGCTTTTGCTCAGAAACGAAACCGAGCTTTCATTCATCACTTAAATTGCATTATAAACGAGTGATATTGTTATGCGTGTGATCTTGGTACTGATTAGAGAACTACTTTAGAGTGCGTGTGGGTGGATGGTTAGTAGTTATAGTGCAAATAATATGATAATATAATGGCCAACTGGCAAATTAACTTTAATCAGTTTTGGCCCTTTTATGGTAACAAAAAATCCAGAAACATTTCATAACACAACAGCAAGCAGTCAACACTCTGTCCCCTTTTAATGCACATAGTAATCTTGTTACTTCCTCCAACAAAATAATACAAAGAAGTTGTCTCTAATCCCAATAACATTCCTATTTCCACTACCATCCCTAGTATGTTTAGTAATCTGTAGAGACTGCAGATCATAATGCCACCAGAGCACGTAAGTAGTACCTGAGTGAAATAAATGTGCATGCACGTGGAAAAGTAAATGGCGAAAATATAAGTTTATTTTTCGATAAAAACTGCGCCTTCTCTCTCATTTTCACTCTCATTCAATTTAATAAATGTTATCCGATGCCAGCAAAGAGATAGAAGCCATGTGCCGTCATTTTTCGGTGATAGAGAGATATAATATTATTATTAGTAGTAGTATTGCTCCAGCACTTTCTTTTCCAGAGCAGACGCTTTGGCTGGCAAGAAAATTGGAAGCGAATGAAAGAATCTTCTACAAGTCTTGTCACATCATGTCTTATTTTATTCCCGTGGGATATAGTCCGTAATAATAATAATCATCGTGATCACGATCGTCGTTGCTGATGTGTTACAGTTACTACGGCTCCGCTGTTCACGTTTGAATGACTAATCGGATTAGCACTTTTTTTTTCTCTCTCTCTCTCAACTTCTCCACTGTCCCTTTTAAGGCTTCGCTGATTCGGCATTCGCGGAGAAAACGCGAGTAATATTCCTGTCAAATCTACAAAATGATATAACCAACGGCACATTTTTTTATTTCTTGTCTGATGATACCCAGTAGTTTTGATGTAGTTACATGCGATGCGTGCTAGCAAAACGGGTACGTGCTTCCAATTTTCATTATGACAAAAAGTCATTTGACCAAATGGACTGTTAAGAAAAGTCGACGGAGGCCAGCAATCTCCGCTTTCTCGTCCCAAAAATACAGATCAGGGGTAGCTATATGCTTTACTACTCGTATTTCAAATTTTTCGCTGGAGCCGAGTAAAAAACCAATAAAAATTTAATACCAGACCGTTTTTGTCAATGAGGAATGCATAATAAATTTTATTGATTAAAATGATTAAAGAGCGTGTATGTGTGTTGTGCGCGGTAAAAGTTTGCCAAGTTGGGGTTTTGCCAGAAAACAGGGAAGCATTCCCTTGTACAAGATAGACAGATCAACCTAATTTTGTTCGCGTTGGAAAGATTTGTTAGAAATATAATATACAGGAGGGAGAGAGAGAGAGAGATTTGCTTATTTGTCCACATTTGTACACATATAATTATTGTCCTTTGCGCTGGGATTTTACTTTCACCATCATGTCCTGTTTTGATCAGAAAGAGAAAAAAGAGTGAAGGTTGAACAGAAAGCTGAACGAATTGTTAGAGTTAGAATGAGACGTATGCATTGACTGCGCTTTCCCATTTGAGGTGAGCTTTCACTTGTCGAATCTCACAGGGAAAATTGTAGAATCGACATAAGCTGATTAGTGAGTGCAGTTGTGGAAGGTTGAAATTAATTTGCTTTCTCTTTGTCATTGTTACTGTGCTTGCAGTGTATCCTACATCCCCGCGTCCGACGCAGAAGTTCACCGTCAGACACTTGCCATTCAACAAACCGCAGCGAAGGAGTTGACCTCCTCCGCGTCGGAGGAAACAAATCGGGAGGTGGGGGAGGAAAGCGTTGTGACAGTTTTGAAGAAGACAGAGCAGAGGCAAGCAACTAGAGTGCACATCACTACTTCTACTACTACTCGTTCTTCTTGTAGCACTGTTTCCTCTTCTGCTCCTCTGATCGTAACCTGTACCTGGGCACAAGTCCAGTTACTATTTTGGTGGGAGTGGGAGGTGGAGTTGTGATCACAACACTCGCTCTTTCACTGATCTGATCTATAAACAAAAGAGTAATTAAAAAGAACAGAGAAGATCATGAAGATGCAGGCAGTAGTGCATTCACACACACTTAATCTTGACTATATATACTCTTTTCTGTGACTGCTTCAGTAAATCAGGTAATTAAACTCTTTGTTTTCCCACTTAGGTCCAAGGGACAACAGGACGAGGCGGTGAGAACTCCGGCGGACGGGCAGGAAGCCCCTGAGGGTGTAGCCCCTTCGATAACAGCGGCAGCAAGCGTAGTAACCACAACAATCCCTTCATCGGTCAAATCCTCGATACCTCAGTACAATCCTTCGTTAACAAGAGCTCCCATTCCGTTTGCGAGAAGTTCGGGCATTCCACCTCCCGTCCCGGCGAAGCCTGGATCAACGACGACAACAGAGACAAGTACGGTGTTCATAAATACCAGTGAGATTCCTGTGCCAGCGGCGACCCAGCGTAAGATTATTATCACAAACGCATTTCAGTACATATTTTAATTACGTTGAGGTATTGCCATAGCCAGGTTATCATTCAGTATGAATGACAACCAATTAACGTGAAGTATGTAAAAATGGTTTTATAACAATCTGTATTCATATTTTGTCGCCATGACATTCCCGCGGACATACAAAGCGTCATATTGTCTTTGTTCACTTACCTATATAATATTATTATTATTAGATTGCTAATCAAGACATTGAAATGTATTGCTTTTTTTATTTTATTTCCAGCGACGGTTCAAAAACGGGTAGTGACTCACGTAAGTGTTTTAATTAATTATTGGTGGGTGCCTGGTACAGGTTAACAACGTTTATTTGCAATTGATTTATTATTCAAAAGGTGACAATTTTCCCGAGTCCGCCACCAGACTTGGTAACGCAAGTGAGTAGAGTACAGGCTACAACCACACCGGCACCGGCACCGAAACCTCCAGTTAGTACGATAGAGACTTCGCCAGTAACAACAGCAACGCCACCCGCGGAACAAACAGCTACTCCTCCGCAAGTACCACCTCCACCACCAATAACTCCGGACGAACAGGAGAAAGAATCTGAACCTGCGATAATACCTCCTCCACCAATACCACAGACCGAGACGGAGCCTGAACAAGAACCGGAACCAGAACCATCATCTGAATTGGAGTCGACTTTGTCGATTGAAGATCCTTCGGTGCAAGTAGGCAGCGTGGTGAAGAGCGAACCGGAAGTTAGTTTACAGCAATCTAGCTCGACAGAAATGGTGAACAAGGAGACCTTATCGTCTACAAGTGAGAAAGATCCGTCGTCGACCCAAACAACTGTCAAAGGCGGAAGCGGTAGCGGAGGGGGAGGTGGAGGCGGTAGCAGCGGGGACGAGAGCAGTGCTCTTCTCCTAGCGAAACACTGGGGACCTGAGAGACTTGTAAGTCATCATTCATTGATACCTAGTAATACCTTCAGTTAAATACCCAAGTTGTTTTGTCATCCATCACGAATTTTACACATGATATTGCTGCAACGTAATGGTTTGTCACTTTAAAGGGAAACATGTGCAAAATAGCTGAAATATTTTTTTCTGTCCTAATTTGTACAAAACAGGTACAGGTTCACAGAGAACCTGGCAAATCTTTGGGGATTTCCATTGTGGGTGGGAAGGTAGATCTGTACAACGCGGGACCTGATTCCGGCTCGGCTATTTCGGGAATTTTTATTAAGAATGTGTTGCTTAATAGTCCAGCGGGAAGAACGGGACAGCTTAAGGTGGGTATTTCGAACAAGAAAATCAGTAGGTATGCAAAATTGGGCAAAAAGTTAATACGTAGATTGTACGATAATTATATGTTTCAACGCAATTGCAGACCGGAGACAGGATACTATCTGTTGATGATGTTGACTTGAGGTCAGCTAGTCATGAAAGGGCGGTTGAAGTGATCCGAGCCGCAGGGAATCCAGTTAGGTTTCTTGTCCAGAGTCT
The DNA here is from genome assembly GCA_004115045.4 of Sinella curviseta. Classification (NCBI taxonomy): domain Eukaryota; kingdom Metazoa; phylum Arthropoda; class Collembola; order Entomobryomorpha; family Entomobryidae; genus Sinella; species Sinella curviseta. The sequence goes on along the minus strand of CM023200.3, from coordinate 55,031,660 downwards.
AGTTCACTGGGTAAGATGAGACTACACTTTCCGCACCAATCTACATCTCTTAAATATTATTATTATGTACTTAACTTGATGCACTTTATAAATATTATGTGTCTTTCGTCTCCTTCACTTTGTTTTCTCTCTGTTTCTCTGTCTCTATGTTTCTGCTTAAATATTTAAATCATGATGGTGGCGTGGGGCTGCTGGGGTAAACAATCAAATTATTGCTTATCTGCCGTTGCTACTAATGGTGACATGGGGGAAATGCCTACCACTTCTTCCACCATGCTTCTTTTACTTCACACCTCTTTTGACTCGCAACCTTGACCGCCGCAACATACAATCACAGTCTGACGGGATGGGCGTGAGCATCGGAAGTCACGAAGACTCGGAAACTTCCGAACGTTCTGAAGGGACTGAACGGACGCATACGCAAAGCCAAAGCTACTCGCAAACTGTTCACTCCTCGCAAACACAATCCTGCTCCTCCGCAACGTGCACTAGCACCTGCACCTCAACCACCACCGGTACTGGTACGGCTTCCGCTTCCAGAACAGAGACGAACGGTGGACATAGCGGTAGTGAGGAAACCACCTCCCTCACACCCAGCGTTAGCCATACCACCATTGCCAAGGGTGAAACACCCGAAGGTCTCGTTGAGGAGGATGAGGATGAAGAAGAGGAGGATGCGGCAGAGTCGGAGCTGGAAAATGCCTTTCTTCGGGCTTCGAGTCCGGACGAGGGGCTGGGGGTAACCATCCCGTCCCCGGTGACACCCGCCAGGAGTCCTAGTCCTGAAGTGATACAGGTGCAGCCCACACGTTCCTCTTCTTCTAACTCCATTACGCTCCTTTACCAAGCGCGAACCAGACAAAGGCCAGACGATTTCATGACTATGGAGCTTTTCCTCTAGAAAAACATACATGAAATGTAGAGTTTAGTGCAGAGAAATAAACACACGAATCTTTTTATGCAAAAGATTCCTGACGCAGAAAAAAGAAGTTCTTTTTAAGAAAAAGAGCCAGTCAATTCCAGACAGACATAATTGACAATTTTTGGTGACGATGATGATCATGATGATGAATCACCACCGGACAGCTTTTCAAATCTGCTGGTTGGGTGCATATCAATCAATCAGTCAAAAATCATTAATCAAGCCAAGCCAGAACCGGTATCGAGGTTAGTCGACTTGTTGAACTACTATAATATATTCATTTTTAACAATACACACACTTCCCTCCTTTAAATAACTAACAAACACACTGAAATTTAAACCCGCAAAAATACTAAAAAAATACCTAACAATACAATAAACAATGATTTGGCTATTTTTAGACTCTAGCACTGCTATTATTACCAAAAATGGCATGGCTGATACTTAATTACATTTCTATAAAACAACCAACAATCCATCCTCTAATTAAATTCCAATTCGTTGTTGCTGTTGTATTCCAAACCAACCGAATCGTTGCAAAGTTAAATCTCTTACCTTTAAAATTACTATGAGAAAAAAAAGGAATGAATGAGTGAACTAACCCGGTAACGTGTTTCGTTCGTAATGTTTTAAATGTTTGGAAAGTTTTTGCAGTTTGCTGTGTAACAGTAACAGTAAGTATTTTAACCACTCCTTGTTGTCATTATGGAGCATCATAAGCATAATTTAAAATCGTACGTAACTAAGTAACCTTGTATACTTATCTGTAGTCATGAAGATCCAAAAGGCCGTTAAATTTGAGACGTGATATATCGCAAACAGAGACCTTGTAAATAACGTAACGTAATTAAGTAATTGTTTCCAAACTTTTTTTTACTTTTTTCCAAACGTTTGACATTTTCTGTTTATGTTTTGGCGCTGGCTTTTAATAATGCTATCATTAATCAGCCAAATCGGAAGGTTGCGCTGTTAAATCGTTGTTGCAGTGCGCTAAGTACGACACAAAACAAATTTACAATACTTAACTTGACACTTTAATTCCCGCTTCAATTAATCTCGCTTTTATCTTATTTGCATGCGGCATATAACCAAATTCTCGACACTTAAGCATTGTTTAATGCCTAAGAACCAAAACCACTTAATATGTGTGCTTTTTTGCAAAAACAAACAAAACAAATACAACTTTAGTGTTACTTTTACAAGTATTACTTATATTGCATGCATGCACAAATTACATGAGAGCACTATATGCAAGCAAAAAATAAAACTTCATACAATTTATAAAGTTTTGTCTTAAACAATGAAACGAAAAATATCGATTTTAATGGTTAATTAAAATTTGGACTTTGATGAACCATGTCGAATCGATATTCAAGTAGGTAAATTAAAAATATAAAAATTACAATAATAAGTAATTCTCGAGGAACTTATTAATGTAGTGTGCATGCTCAGATGCTGTTGTGTGGTAACATGATGGAGTGTTGCAGTTGTTGCCGTTGTTGTCACCTGATTTTTCCCATAAGGTCAATGTAACGACTGATGATGACCTTTTAATTGAATGACCTGAATGACAATAGGCAATTTAAGAATTGTTGAAACGGTTATCCAATCTCTCTCTCTCAAGTGCAGTTAATATCCTTTCTAATGAAATCCTTTCTGTCTAGTAAAAAATTGAGTCTTACTTCTTCCTTGCGTCTTCTATAAAGTGGAGTGGGTGGAATTTATAGCGATGATAAATACGAGTGTGGTGTGTGGCATTTAATCTCAATTTTGGTGGGGGTGATCTAATACGAGTAAAAAAGACAAGTTGGTAGTCATCAGTCTTCCTAAATATAATGTACATTACACAAGACATTACTTTTTATTTCACTTCTGTATAATATTACTACTTCACTGGAAATTTGCGAACCCTTGACCCTGAGCAATCTTTCTCAAAATAGAAAAACTATAAAAGAACAAGCTACAAAAATAATAAGCCATAAATTTTGTAGCGAAAGTAGTAGCACGTCTTCTCTGAATATATATAGTGAACCGTATTAGTAGTTAATTAATTTGTTGTATGACTTCACTGGAATGACCTATATCAATAAACTAGCCAAAAAGTCTCCAGCAAACATATTTTGTCTTCCTGTTCACTGTGAAACTGTCAAACAAACGCAATCTCTTATAGTTTTTATGCATACCTATTACAATATATAATAATGATCATCATGTGATTTGTCATGCATTCAGTTATACATTTTTACAGTAAATCAAAAACACAAGGTTGTGTTGTTGATCATTATAATGCTCGTGTAGTTACTTAAATTAATATATAATACAATTAAAAACTGGGAATGACGCTTTTTTCTTATTTTTATTAGAAACTGAGTATTTTTTATTACGTTTTTTATTTGAATGATATGATGATGATGACTTCTATCTGCTCTGCATCCTTTCTTTCGGTTTTATACTTTTTCAGTTGATTATTATTATTGTACAGTGAGCAGCAGTTTCTTAGAAGGACAAAGGTTATTTATTATACCAAATACATTAACACTTGACACTAAAGAAAAAAAATATTACCTAGTTTTTAACTCCTGTTTTTTCCTTTGTTTTGCATTGCCAGCAGTTTTCAACAAAATCATTAAATAAACCAAACGCTATTTGTACAGTAATTTATTATTACCATTAATGTTTTTTATAAATATTTTGATAAGGCGCTGTATATATTATATTCTTTAGCTGGGCGGGGCGAGGGTGAAGGCAGCTAGTTTAACTTTTTTTAAATTCATACAACAAGCTAAAGAATGGAACAAAACTAAAAAAAGTCTTGTCTTTTTTCTCTATTTTTTATAGTAGTCAGAGAGCTAGAGGGAGAAGGAAGGGTTGATGAGAATGATGATGAGAAAGTGAGAGAGAGAATGCCCGTGTCACTACTACTCCTCCTCATTTGCCACCCACAACACCACCGCCACCACCACATCTACTAAATCTCTCAATATCTCCCAAAATAATCCCAAAAAGCCCGACAATTAAAGGGATCCGCAACCATTGCTACTGTCAATCAATCACCTCCACACCCACAACGACTACTTCAGCGATGGGCACATTACTTGCTACTAACTGCAGCAACTGCAGCCACTCCACTCAACAAACCACGCATAGTTGAAAGCATCGGCAACCGAGTTTGCACACTCCCACTAAAAATTCCAATTCCCACGAGAAATAAAGTTTGCTCCAAAAATTGTTGGAGAAAGTTCCACTACGGAGAGAGAAAAACTCTTCTTCCATATGTATAACCTGATAAAATATATGCTGTTGGTTGTTGACTTTCCGATAGTACTCATGCTGACCCAACAACTCAATTTGTGTAGATATGTAATACATATATATTAGATAGCACATAATTAAAATTACTATCATAAGTTTAGTTTGTAGAAAGTTAACATTTCTTAGCGATCGCTAGCAATTAATCAACTTAATTCTGATTACTAAAGTCTTAAAGATACAGATATACCAAACAAGCTCAACTTTATCTGGTCATCATGAAACTTTCCTTTTAAAATATTATTACCTCTTCGAAATTAATCGTATTTACGTAGTAATAAGTCAGTTGAGAGTATAAAACGTATGCCAACCAACATCTTTTGTCGTTATAAGTTTAAATAGTTCCAGGGCAAATTTTCTAACAGTACACAAAGCGGACAAAAGAGCTCGAGTGAGAGAAAAATAAAATTAGAGTTATGTGTATTAACTACCTAACTATGTTTGAAACTTTGGAAGTGCTATTTTGAAAAAAAGTCAACCGATACATAATTACACAATATTATATTTTCAATTTTGCATGGGATTATCACAATGTACGAAAATTTGCAATTGGCATATTTTAAAATTACAACGACAGCATTAAAACAAATTTAAAACTCAGTGCACTACCTTTCGAATCTCTTCTACTACATGCAAAGGTTGTAAAAGCGAAACCTAAGTAATTATTCGCGTTAAATAACAATGTAAATTAACACAAACTTCCCTAGTTTTTAAATTGTAGACTGCACAGAATTAATTCTGTAATAATAATCAGGTATTCCGCAGGCATCCTCGAGCATAACACTAACAACTATATATTTTAATTATAGACTATGCAATAATAAATTAAGCGAATACAGGTAAAAGTAGGATACTAAACAAATTACATAAGGATTTCAACAAGAGATTCTTTTGAATCATTTAAAGTAAAAACTCATAATAGCCTCTTATTGATATTACATCTTAAAATGTAATGTGGTTACTTATCCGTATGTAATAATTTCCATTTCAATTGCGATTCACTTTACTGTAAAGTGAAATCTTGAAATTATTGGGAACTTTTAAAGCGCTTTGCAATTCCCTCGTGAGAATTAGCACAGAATCATGAAATTGTGGAGACATTTATAACCGTTTTTTATTAAGAAACGCATAATAAAAATGCTCTGAAGGCTGCTTCTTTTAGATAGGGCTTCGGCTTCAAGATGACAGTGATTTCAATTATAAATTAAATTGCGTAAAGGCTTATTTTAAGGTACATGATTAATCAATAATAAATACATACAACCAATCAATTTCAAAACCGGAAAGCTTTGCCAAATGCCAAATTTTTAATCGTGCTATTTAGAGTTAATTTTAAGGGTATCCCAATATTATGAGGAACTAACACTTTTAGTCACAATTAGTTTGGTCAGAATGTAAAATAAGTTATCCATGAAAACAGTTTTTTATTTCAACGATATTTTTAAAGTTAAATATTGCACTACTTGGCAATTATTTGTGCGTAATTTGACCTTGTGATATTTCACTAGCCAGATCGTATTAATTTTTTAATAGTTCATCTTTAAGTAAACTAACTGAGAATGTTATCTCTCTTTGTCAAATTATATTACTGACATAAATATACATAGTAACACATCTACTACCATGACACATTAAATCAACAGCAAATAATAAAAATACTTATTATTTTAAAAAAACGACGTAAACTTTCATTAGACACAAACCTCTAAATTCCTGTATAGTTTAAAAAACACACTATAAATTTAAGAACTATAATAATTACAGATTCTAGTTTACTTGAAGCAACAAAAACTGAATACAATTATAATAAATGTTTTAAAAACTGCACAATATGCAAAAATAATAATATATTATAAATGTTATTGCAATCATCCAAACAAATTATTATTGCTTAACCGCTTAATACACCAAAATACCATTCTATTATTATGTTTGCTTTAAATGTTTTGTCTTTCGCTGCAACAAAAACTTCAAGCAAAAGTACATTCAAAATTAAACTGGCTGGCATAAACTATTTCTGGAAGTGCTCACAATTTTTCCATAAACCACTCGATACCGGTAACCCATAAAATTCAACGGCAAAAACTATCCATGCGCGCAAAACGGACTGACTGACTGTCTTACACTTTTATTCAGTATAATCTAATTATTTCACATGTTCTGATCGTTCAAAGTTGTATTTAAAAAATAATCACAACTATGAAAACTGATGAGAACGTATGAAAATATTCTTTAAAAGCCCGGCTTAGCTGACGAGGAAAAGCAAGAAATACAAGCAAAAATGGAAGCGGCCAAGATTGTTGTGTCAGCACCTCCACCACCACCACCAACTGTCATAACAACAACAATAGTGAAAGCTGAGGAGGAATCTGAGCATTCTTCGGAAGAGGACGATTTTCTCGGAGATGATGACGACCGTCAATACCAGGGTAAAATCCGAACCAAGGCCGGCCTAGAAATAGATCGTGGAAGCGCAGGGAACGTGAGACGCTCCAGGGACTACGATCCATCGAAGGATGAGGAGCCTGAAGATGAGTTTGGTTACACTCTGAAGAAAATTCAAAAGAGGTGGAATGAGCTGGCCAGAAGTTACGGGGCTGTGGATGGACAAGCTACAGCTAAATTGGTCGTTGCAGATTTGGAGAGGACATCGCAGGGACTTGGGATTAGTTTGGCGGGGCATCGGGACAGAATGAAAATGGCAACTTATGTGTGTGGCATCAATCCAGCGGGAATTGCGCACAGAACAAAGGCGTTGGAGGTGGGGGACGAAATTTTGGAAGTAAATGGATTGGTCATTCACGGAAGATGCCATTTAAATGCTTCAGCGATTATAAAATCTTTGCCACATGCGAGGGTGAAAATCGTGGCCTTGAGGAAACCAACTGGAATGGAGGAGTTATCGGTAAAGCCAATTGTACAGTTTCCGGTGCAATTGAAAAGCGAGGTATGATTTTTTAAAGCTAAGTTTAAATCATTGGTTTTTAACTAAGTATTACGCAGATACGCCATTAAATAATTAAATTATTTTTGTTATACAGAGTCCCGAGGAAAAGTACGCAAATTATAGAGGACTCCGTGTTGTAAATCTCAAGAAAGGACCAATGGGTTTAGGGATCATGATTATGGAAGGCCGGCACGCAGAGCTTGGCCAAGGTATTTTTATTTCAGATATTCAAGAAGGAAGTGTTGCCGAACAGTCTGGTCTCTTTGTTGGCGATATGATATTGGCCGTAAACGGAGAGGACATGGTGGGAGCGGACTATGATCACGTAATAATGAATACAAGAAGCTACTCAGAATCTTAGAAACTATTTTGTAAAGAGTGCGCAGATGTTACAATTTTTGCCGAAACAACTTTTTCTCCAGGCTGCCAATACACTAAAAAAGACGGACGGGAACGTGAGCATTGTCGTTTGTAACGCATCCAAGGGAGATGATCCTGCCACTAGACGACTTTCAGCTACTCCGCTTCCAAGCGATCTCACAAAGGGAAGGGGGGAGTGTGTATCGCATCTTAGCCCTGATCGCCCTATAACGTCAAAAGACGGGGAAAAACCAAGTAAGCCGGGATTAAAACTTTTCATTGTTTCTTCTGAGTGTTGACACTATTGTTTGCGCTTAAAATTGTTCACTTACTTTTATTTGTTTTTCTTGCCCACCACATGGTTATTGTTGCGATGATTATTTGCATGATCTGGACGAACCTCATTTGCTTTCTTTTCTCTCATTCTCTGTATTCTCTAATCCACTCTTTTTACATGACTGCTTTAAACTTACGTGTGTTCTCGATTGAAAACTCAAACTGTGACTGAGTAAGTTTTCCTTCTTCCTCGTTGGAAATATGAGTTGATGCTGATATTGTGACTCGCAAATTGCTAGTCAGTTTTAAACTACATTATTGTCACACATTTATTTTCAGAACTCCCTCCGAAACCCTCCAAAATTCCCTCTCCCTCCAAATTAATCTCCTCTGTTATCCCTTCCCGTGCAAAATCATCCCCCACAACCCCGGTGATTTCTCCCACATCGGCCCCAACTCCCCCACATCTTGCCGCTCCAATCATTTCGGCATCATGTGGCACCTCACCTTTGCCATCCGGGGGCGGCGGCGTTCCTTCCGTAATCGTTAAACCGGCAACACCCTCCCCGAAACTGCCACTGTCATCTGCTGCCCATCACCACCCCCCACATCATCAACCTCCCACGAAACTGGCATTGTCCATGAAACCCCGTGCATCTTCCACTGGCTCGGCGACAGATGAGGCACATTCCGACCCTGCCACTTGTGAGATTAAGCCTGGGCGAGAAACGACGATCGACATAAACAAAGACAAGATAGGACTTGGCTTGAGCATAGTCGGCGGCAGTGATACACCTCTCGGCTCCATCATAATTCATGAGGTATACGCAGACGGAGCCGCAGCAAAAGACGGGTATGTTGTAAACACAGCGCTTAGGTAATTGATATAGGTAAGTAACTCTATGGAAACAGTTTTTGAAATCAAAGTTTGTGTTTTGACACAGTCGCCTCAGACCAGGAGACCAGTTACTCTCGGTTAACAATGAGGATTTCCAGAACATAACCCATACGAAAGCCTTAGCTGCCTTACGCCAAACACCGAAAAATGTCAAAATGGTGGTCTACCGGGATGAAGCCATTGTCAAAGAAGATGACATGTATGATATTCAGGATGTGGAACTGATCAAGAAATCTGGAAAAGGATTAGGTCTCTCCATCGTGGGTAGGAAGAATGGAACGGGCGTGTTTATCTCGGACGTAGTTCCAGGGGGAATTGCTGAACTGCACGGGGGTTTGATGAAGGGCGACATGATCATCTCTGTCAATTCACATAATATTTCCGTAAGATTTAAAAATATAGACTGCACAGAATTACTTGTGTAACATTTATGGATTTCAAGATATTTTTTAAAGAGATTTAACGTAAACGCATTTACCTATAGACTTTTATTGAAATAGCATCATGATATGTAATGTGACTTGCCAATAATTTCCATTTCACGTGATACTCACTTTGCTGCAAGTGAAACCTTGAAATTATTGAGAATTCTTTAAAACGCTTTACTGTTCGCTTTTGAGAATTAGAACAAAAAATGATGGAATTGTGGAGACATTTATGACAGCTGTTTATTAAGAAATTTATATTTTAAATGCTCTGAAGACTGTTTCTTTTGGATATTAGCTTTAGATAGCGCAAACAAGAAACATTTTCATAAATCATTTGTAAAATTACCTATTCACGTCACTCACAACGTCACGACCAAGTACCACTAAATATCAAACACACATGTTCAACGTTTCCTATCTGTCGAATATTCCAAAAAGATTTATACTAACCCTAACGATTGCCAACAAGTCATGCTTGATTACATACATCATCACCAGCAACATATTCTATTATGATCAATCTAATTAGTTTACTAATATGTGACGGAATTGTTTTCTCTCTCGCTGTCTCTTCAGGTCGCGAGTCAGGAAGAGGCCGCTGCTGTCCTAAAAACGGTGACTGGACCAATCAGAATGAGAATAGCGAGGTTGAAAGCGGCATCCAGTAGGAGCAAGTCAACTGCTTCAACGCCGGCCACTGTACCTGCCACACCGACGTCAGACAAGTAAGTACAAACTGCCTCCTTTCCCCCCTCATACTTTCGCATTTCAACTCTAAACTTGACTTTACATTCTTCTACTTTCACTCTGCTTTCACTCTTTTGGAAATGAAAAGATGATAAATTTGGTAAGCACAAACATCTCAATCTCTTCTGTGTAATGTGTTTCTTAACATGTCGTCATTAAAATAAAATGTTATGTATATTATCATTTTCCAGCGTGGATTCCGAGCTGGAGGAGAGCGTAGCTGACGACATAACATTTAACACTGATAACTCCACAACAAGCATTAGCAACAACGGTACCATCACATCCATTTCTTCTTCCTCGTCATCATCGTCGTCAACTTCTTCGCGTCTGCATCTAAACAGTACCAGCACATCGGCAACCTCAGCAATTACAGCAAATAATGCTTCCACGATTGTCTCCACTACACAATCTACCACTTCGGCTCCACAAATAGCAGAGGCGTTACCAATACCACTATTACCAGCAGCGTTAACAACGGTTATTATCCCAGAAAGTGTTGCTGCTGCTACCACTACCACTCATACCAACGGTAACAGCAGCAAGGCTCCTGGTGGCCCAACGCAAGTTCGACAAGTAGTTTTAGAACGTGGTACAGATGGCTTGGGGTTTTCCATTGTTGGAGGACACGGTAATTGTTTCCACCATTTAGGATCCATTTCCAATATTTAGTTTTTTGATATGTAACTTAATAACGGTCCATCTGAATTTCATTGTTATGAATCTGCAGGCTCTCCTCACGGTAATCTACCAATCTACGTAAAGACGGTGTTCGACAAGGGTGCAGCAGTCAGTAGTGGTCTTAAGCGGGGTGACCAGATTCTTGCCGTTAATGAAATTCCATGCGAGGGTCTGACTCATCAAGAAGCCGTTACGCTGTTGAAAAATGTCAAAGGATCGGTCAACCTTACTATTCTTTCCTAAAATAATACCAATATTCATAATAAATACTTCTGCTAATTATATATAATATTGAAACTACATCAAACCTGTTTACCTATAAGGGGTTCCCCCATCTGTTATGTTGTTACTATTATTACATTTAGTTACGAATACTTTTAAATATTTATAATTATTATCTGCTAGTATAGTTAGTACCATTACCATTAGTACATCTATTTATCACCAAAGTATTATGATAATATTTAATTATTATTCCAGAACCATATTAATTTTCCTTCTTCTTCGTCTTTGTATCTCATTACTTATTATTGTATTGTTGAAAAAAAATCATAAAGAGAAAAAACACTTTCATTAAACCCTACTACATTCTCCTGCAACAAGAAAAGTACACACATAATATTTGCAGGCAGAACCTTCCCTAAATATTATGCAATTTATTAATACTTATATACCACATTATATTCAGAAATTGTATCGATTATGTAATTATTGTCTTGTAGCCAGATGTATACAGCGAACTGTGAAGAGGTTAGTTTATAATAATCTGTGCAATCACTTCTCATTAACTAGATAATCTTTTTAAAAAACCTGGATATCAAATATCAGATTGAGAAGCATTTATAACCCTTTGGAAAATGCAACGAGGGAAAATGTATCAGAGGCAACATGAAACAATCACTGAAAGCAAGTTACAATCATGAAAATTAAATGGTTTCAATCGGTAACGACTTCACTATTTATTGTTATTGCATTATTAAAGCAAAAAATACTGAGAAAATTATTAATAAAATTTCTTGCAGTTTGCACTATTTGTGTGTTTTCAAGATTATGGTAAAACTTTTTCGGTTCACTGTTTTACTTTTAGCATATGCACACCTATTTCCATGGTATCAATTGTACTGTCAGTGGATCTGCGCCATGCATAATATGAAATCTGCCCTAAATGTTCCTCCAGGAACCGTTCCAAAAACAGTGAACAAAGTGAAAGGAAAGGATATATCTTGCACAGATGGAAAACGGATATCCGTCGGTAATAGATTAAGTGCTTTGCAATTGGTTTAGCGTTCTTAGGTAATACGTAGTCTATGAAGCTATTGTTTAGGTGCCTACACGATCTATTGCCTAGCCAATCTATCATGGTTCCCCATTTTCATAGTGTTTTCTTAATCGCGTAAAGTTGTCTGTCCCACCAGGTAGAAACTTTCTACGTAGTTGACGAGAAACATCCCCGATATCCCAATTTTCTATTTGTGTGTATTAATCCCATTATGGCAAAATTTAGTCATCATGAATTGCTGGAAAGGAAGACGGACGAAATGGTTAGAAGTCCCAACTCCGTCACTCCGAGTGTTACCTGTTGTACTACTGTACCTATTAAATAAACTGTTTGTTTGTAATTTACCTAATTAAATACATTCGGCTCATAGGTTCAATCTTCAATACATCTACATCTCCTCCACCAGGGTTGGGAAGATTACAGGCCATCGTGATTTTGATTAATGATTACAAGATTACTTGGTAGGAAATCATGATTTTTGATTACAGATTACTTGATTACAATAATCAAGTTTTATATCTCGTGATTACAGATTACTTGATTACAATAATCGAGTTTTATATCTCATGATTACAGATTACTTGATTACTTCCAGACCGATTATTTATAATGATTACAGATTAATGATTGCCGTAAAGGTTGCCGATCTTTCTGTATTTAATTTCGATACAAATTTCTCATATTTTATTCTGAAAAGGATTAACTTGATGAATTATTTAATCCATAACTAATTTTTGTATATTTTTTGACATCTTTATTCGCGTAAGATTTGAATATTTGAATCAACTAATTAGCGAAAATGAGTTTTCGTACTCAAAAGTTTGTATAACTTTACCAAACGCCAATGAAAAGCAAACCATTTCATGGCTTACTAAATTGGTATGTGAAATTTTGATTAAATCATTCACTGGAATATTGAAATTCACATGCTTTCACAGTAATAAATTGAAAGAGTAATGAGATTACAGATTGCCTAACTTCCATAAGGAAGTTATGATTAATGATTACAGATTACATGAATCAAATTTTACAAGATGTGATTACAGATTACTTGATTACTCTGCCTGCATATCATTTTCGTGATTACAGATTATTGATTACATGGAAAGTAATCTGATTACTAATCAGATTATATTAATCTGTAATCATTCCCAACCCTGTCCTCCACCATATACTGAATCAATCATCATTCATCTTCTTTGAAGGTAACATAATAATATACGCAAATACATTGCGTTGGTATGATACAAATTTTACAAATTGTATCATACAATCGTCTTTTATACTCTCTTGAAAGTACATCTTTCATTAGACCTTCGTCCTCGGGGCTACATAACAATTGTTCGTGTTTACATTTGATGCGACGTCGACTCGACTTGAGTGAATCCAGAACAAAAAAGTTTTTCATACTTCTTGAGCCCAATTCTTATCTTCACGACGACGACTGAGACAACAGAACACGCTTGATTTTACAGCGAAACAATATAGAGCACGACACTGTTCTACCGTAGAAGTTGTACATAAGTAAAAGCATGAAGTATATACCTATCATGTAACTTTCTTCCTCCAACTTCTCACAACATCCAACTTTCTTGTAACAACTCTGTGAGTGAACGTACTCAATTATCTTTCATTGAAAGAGGATTCTACTTTGCACAAAGCAATAAAGAATACAGTGGCTAGTTCGTTAGTAAATATACCGTCACTAGAGAATCATGGATTGACATGTTTGCGAAAGTTATGGGGCGATTAGATACAGTCGTGCGTGCAGTAATAAATAAGCCTAATATCAATTCAAATTATAGTTACACGTTATTTCTCTTAGCACATACAACGTAAAGAACTACCTGGGCGCGTAAAGAACGTGTGTGGGCGCTTGTCGTTGAGAATCCAGGTTTTATAGTGTTGATAAGATTACTCTAGGCAAAAGTTTCTTGTTGTCAAATCACAATGTGAGTATATGCATCCGCTGACTAATAGTGTTCTTACCTCTGGGAAAAGGGGTCACGGCCGTGAGCATAGTATCAACGACTGGTCAAGAGCATGACAACAGAAATGTAGTGTGCTGGGGCTATATGATAAACCGCTAGAGTTTAAGCTATGTAAGCATGCTGTTCATGATAATGTAAAATGATTCTGTAGAATGCTACACGCATTCAGTTGCACTCTGTCGTCCACTTGAGAGATCTTAATAAATACTTACATATTATTAATCAATATAACATGGTGGCAGCGGTGAAAATCGTTAAAATTAACGCACCCAAGAGAATAATTATTACCGATAATTACGGAAAAGTAGATAAAATCGATAAATCTATTTTTTTGAGAATTTTTTAGTGCAGAAAAGTGAAAAATGGCAACTCCATTCAATGTTCAGGCTCCAGAAAATTTTAACTTCTCATCACCAGCAGACTGGCCGAGATGGAAGAAAAAGTTCGAGAGGTCCCTGGTTGTCAGTGGCCTAGCGAAGGAGGACGAGTCCAAGCAGATCGAGATGCTGATGTACCTGATGGGAGATAAGTGTGATGACATCTTCCGAACTCTCAAATTCAAGGCAGAAGACGACAAGAAAAAAGTGAAAGAAGTTCTTGCTGCTTTCGACGCTCATTTCATCGTTCGACGAAACGTGATTTATGAGAGAGCCCTGTTCAATTCCAGGATTCAGGAAGAAGGAGAGACCGTGGACGATTTCATTACTGCGCTTTACAGACTGGCGGAATACTGCGAGTACAAGGACCTGAATGACGAGATGATTCGGGATAGGATTGTTGTTGGAGTTAGAGACAAGCAACTATCAGAGAAGTTGCAACTCGACAACGCCTTGACTTTGGAGAAAGCAGTGACTACTGTACGGAATCATGATGCAGTTCGAAAACAGCAGAAGAATCTCCAGTGCCGCCCAACGAGTCCAAAAGTGGATCAAGTTCGAGCCAAGAAGCCCTTTAAGAAAAATAAAAATTTTACTCATCAGAACGAGTCCAGTGAAGCCAAAGCAGACGACGCCAAGAAATGTGGACGTTGTGAACTGACTCATTGGAAAGGAAAGTCTTGCCCTGCTTTGGAAGTCGAATGCCGAAATTGTAAGAAGAAAGGACATTATTCATCCTGTTGCAGATCGAAACAGAAGAATGAAAAAGACTCAACAGCAACAGTGAAGGAGGTGGCTCAAGATGACGAAAAAGAAGACGCCTTCATGATGTCCCTTACCACCGCAGATCCAGAAGAAGACGATGATGACAGAAGACAAAGATGGAGGGCCTCAGTAAAAATCGCTAACACTGAGGTGGATTTCAAACTTGACTCCGGAGCTGACGTGATTGTTATCTCCGCCTACCTCCACAAGAAGAAGATGAAACGAATACGACCGGAATCATCAGACAGAAGACTGAGAGCTGCTGATGGAAATTACCTGGACTGCATTGGAACTTTTACGGCAACAGTAAACTACAAGAAGAAAACAATTAACGAGAAGATCTACGTGGTGCGAGGACTCAAGGAACCGTTACTGAGTCTGAAGGCATGTGAGCAGTTAGGACTAGTCAAAAGAGTGGATGTCCTAGAAACTGGAGAGGCGATAACAAAGGTCAAACCGAAAAACGAATTTCCAGAGCTATTCAAAGGAATAGGAGATATGAAGTGCCCTCCATACCAGATTAATTTGAAGGATAATGGTACCAAACCATTCGCTGTACACACGCCACGACGAATTCCCATTCCGTTGATGAAGAAATTACAAGCTCGGCTGGAGGAGTTACAGAAATTGAAGATTATCAAGCCAGTCGAAGTTGCTACGGAATGGTGCGCACCCACAGTCATCACTGGAAAGCCGAATGGAGACATCAGACTTTGTGTAGACTTGACAAAATTGAATCAGTGTTTGGAGAGAGAAGTTCATCCCATGCCGGTTGTGGAGCACATGCTGGGGCAGTTGGGAGGAGCGAAATATTTCTCAAAACTGGACGCCAACATTGGATTCCATCAGATTCGGTTGGAGGAGAAATCTAAACTACTGACGACCTTCATCACCCCGTTTAGAAGTTTTTGCTTCGAGCGCCTGCCATTCGGGATTACAACAGCACCTGAGTACTATCAACGGACAATGAGTACCCTCCTACAAGGAATAGAAAACGTTCTTTGTTTCCTGGATGACATCTTGATTTTTGCGGAAACAAAAGAACAACACGACAAGACTTTGCGAGATGTGCTGAAGAAATTAAATGACGCTGGACTGACACTAAATGAGCAGAAATGTCACTTTGGAAGAACGGAGATCTCTTTCCTGGGACACATCATTAACGAAGAAGGAATTCGACCAGATCCTAAGAAAATTGAGGCAGTTATCGAGATGCCTGATTTGACCAATGTCAGCGAAGTGAGAAGATTCCTGGGACTAGTCAACCAACTTGGCCGATTTGTGAAAAATTTGTCAGAAGAAGCAGCACCTCTCAATCAATTACTGTGTGCTGACCAAGAGTTTATTTGGGGACCAGCCCAGCGAAAATCATTCAAGAGACTGAAGGAGTTAATTACCAAGCATCCAGTCCTGGCGCTCTATGAAGTGGACCGAAGAACAGTTGTATCCAGTGACGCATCTTCTTATGGACTTGGAGCCGTAATTAAGCAAGAGACCACGAATGGTCAGTGGAGACCGATAGCGTACGCCTCGAGGACGATGACGGACGCAGAAAAGAGATACGCTCAAATTGAGAAGGAGGCACTCGGAATCACGTGGGCTTGTGAACGATTCCAAGACTTTCTGACTGGAAAGCATTTTTTGATCGAGACTGACCATAAGCCGTTGATTCCAATCTTCTCCACAAAAGATTTGGATAGCCTCACCCCAAGACTACAACGATTCAGGATGCGAATGATGAGATTTTCTTCCACACGCCTGGAAAGGATCTTGTAGCAGCAGACGCTTTGTCCAGGCAGCCATTGAAGACTGAAGATGACGGTGAAAACGAAACTTCAGTAGCCGCCCATATCAATGCCGTACTTTCCTGTTTACCAATCACTGACGAAAGGCTTAGCGAAATCTGGAAAGCTCAGCAAGAAGACGCAACTTTAAAGAAAATCTTTGCTTACGCGCAAAACGGCTGGCCTGAGAAGAAGAAACTGGACGGGGATAGTCAAGAATTTTGGCCTGTTCGAGATGAAATAGCATCAGAAAATGGATTGCTGATGAGAGGATGCCGCATTGTCATTCCAAAAACCTTGCGTGCTGAAATGCTGGAGAAACTACACACCGGACACCTTGGAATTACTAAATGCCGATCCAGAGCTCGAGAGACAATGTGGTGGCCAGGTATTTCTTCAGACATCGAAAAGATGATCAAAAGATGCACTGTCTGTATACAGGAATCAAGTAACAGACACGAACCGCTGATGACAACTGATTTCCCGACACGACCGTGGCAGAGATTAGCTATGGACCTGTTTTACTACAACAAGAAGTACTTTTTAGTAGTGGTGGACTACTACTCAAGATATCCTGAAATTGTGTCGTTGGACCGATTAACAGCTGAGTTAGTCATCAGAAGCTGCAAATCAATTTTTGCAAGACACGGAGTTCCAGAGACGGTGATAAGCGACAACGGAACCCAGTTTGGTGATCCAATGAGAAGTGACTTCAGCCCTGGATCATCCCGAGAATTTGCTAAATTTGCTGCTGACTACGGATTTGTTCATCAAACGTCAAGTCCCAAGTTTCCGCAAAGCAATGGAATGGCGGAATCAGCAGTAAAAATCATCAAGACGCTATTTAAGAAGAATGCAGATGCTTCAAAAGCTTTAATGGAGTATCGTGCAACCCCGCTGGAGAATGGATTCAGCCCAGCAGAGCTATTAATGGGACGAAAAATTAGGACCACTGTTCCCGTTTTGCCTGACAACCTTCTTCCGAAGACCGTTGACCCAGAGATTCTAGCCAAAAAGGAGGAAAAGAGGAAGAAGCGTATGAAGAAGAACTATGACCATCATCACGGAGCCAGAGAGCTAGAAGAGCTTCAGCCTGGTGTTGCAGTCTGGATAATTGACCTGAAGACTTGGGGCCATGTTCTGGAGAAAGCCGATACTCCCAGATCATACCTAATCAAGACCCCAAGAGGAACTTTCAGGAGGAACCGTTTCCACCTGAAGAGAGGATACGACATTCCAATGCCCGAGAATGTTCCAGCGCCGACCGAAGAAAGTGAAGACCATGGAGAAGAAGATCAAGTTCCAGAAAACGACCCACAACCAAATGATGGACCTCCAACATCCCGATACGGACGTGTCCTGAAGAAGACTGATTTTTATAAAGCATAAATTAATGATTTAATTATGTATGATTTGATGTTTTGATTTAGATACTGAAAAGGGGGATGTGCTGGGGCTATATGATAAACCGCTAGAGTTTAAGCTATGTAAGCATGCTGTTCATGATAATGTAAAATGATTCTGTAGAATGCTACACGCATTCAGTTGCACTCTGTCGTCCACTTGAGAGATCTTAATAAATACTTACATATTATTAATCAATATAACATGTAGGTACAAAAATGTATTTTGACAACAAAGTAATCGTCTATGTTTGTCACGTAGTGGGCACGAAACAAATGAGGTAGTTAGGCGAATGCATACAAATCGTTCGTTTTTGCCAGGGATTTCTGTGGTTAAGTCTTTTTAGTGTTTTCCTTGAATGGTGTTACTGCTGAATGAAGCATATCATGTATTTATTAATGCGCAGTCCACCTGGAGCAAAATTTCATATGAAATTCGATCGTGTAAGCTTGTTTTATGAAAAAGCAAGCAGGTGTAAGTATGAAGTTTAGAAAGCACCGAGTTTTTTCCTTGTGGCCTACTGTCAGCCTGACAGTGTCAGGTCAGGTTGCAGAATACATAGAATTAAGGTAAAATATTATTGAATTAGCCAGCATATTAAACAGTCTGATATGTTTAATGGCACAACGAAAAGTTGTTCATGGAAGTCGTAAAGCATAAATTCTACGGCATAAGAATCTGTTAACTTATCCAGAAAGCTCATTCCAAAAACGGTCCAGTGTCCAGTGATGTAGAGCATTGTGAAACAGTTAAGATTCTGTCAGCATTATTCCATCCCTGAACACTGAACTGCCACTGTATGGACTAATCGGATCCAAAGGCAACTAGGCCATGAAGTAGCATAAATTCCAAAACACTGATGATAAGTACTTGCAAATCAAGTTTCATTGCACTTTTCGAATGAAAATCTGACATAATATCATGGACAAGGACGGTAGGTAGAACAGAAAAACAACAAAAGTATGTAGTGCGGAATTTACAATCAGCTACCGTTTTGCTACTTCCTACCATGTTACACCGATAAGCATTTCGAGTTTTCACATGGCTTTTGCATTTTCCCCCTAATCAAGCCTCTCTGTATTCAGAGCTTGCATGTGCGTATTAAATTGGAACAGAAAGCTTTCACCACTCTGTCAGACCATGAGCAAAGAAACCTCTCACTAATTCAGCATAAAATTGCTAAAATGTGAATTTGGATTCTCGTTCCTCCGGCATTCCAATTTTAGCAACTACTAAGGCGAGACGAAAACTTTTATGCATTCTACTTGTCTCTTGTGTGGGATTTTATATGTATTATCAGAATTCTCTCTCTGTTTTCTCTTTAATACGTCGTGCTTGTAATGTGGTGGGTGACCATGATGGTTCTCCGTTGCTTCTCTTGCAATCAATTGGACAAGAAAGGAAAAGGTTCGTGTAGAAAGTGAGAGAGAAAAGTGAAGAAACTCAAAGTCAAGCTCACCAAACTCACTTGCAAAGCAAATCGGAATAATTTCATTAGGACCAACAACGAAAGAAAAACTTTTTTAGCCTTTTATTTTTTTGCCATACCTACTCAAACCAAATAAAACATTTTTTCGACATCAGAGTCGGAGGCAGTCATTCGTTTTGAGTTTCTCGTTCCGCCGGTGAATGCACCAACTTTCTCTTATTGATCGTCGTTACTATTCTTTCTGTAGTAGTGAGTGATGAGTCTCTTCAACTAGGCTATTTACTGCGCACGCTAAATTATACCCAGGTAATAAAAAATATTATTATATCTCAAGCAGAGTCCGCTCAGCGAGTATTTACACTATATTGCGACACAACCAAGCTTCTGTTCCAGCTTTTGTGTGTCCTATTAATTACCCAAATTACAAGAAGCTCTGCCTAATCCACTTACTTTTCTGCTATTGCCCTTTTTTGTTGCATTGAGTTCTGCGCTACCAACATGTCTGGCAGTTGAATGTTACCCATTTCCTCCAGAATCACCACAGTCCATGAATAAATGCGTGAAAGCAATTATTAAATCAGATAGACTTGTGGGAAAAAGTGCATTTTCACTTGGGACGACTCAGTTGTGTTTTAGAGTAGACACAATCAAACTCAGAGCGAGGCTTACAGAAAGTGAATCGTCCAGATTGTAGAGAAAATAGGAAAAAAGTAAGTATGAGTAAAACATCGTGGAATTCACGAAGATCTCCTGTGTACTCCAGCAAAGGAATTGTTTCTTGTAGTCAGGTAAAATACCAACGATAACCAAGAAGTTGGGAAAATATATTTACGGCATTGGAAATGACGAATTTTTAAATGTTTATTTGCTCAACTGTTTTGGATATAGCCTCTTGCAGCTCAAGCAGGTGCCCGTATTCTAGAAGCTGGTGGAAACGCTGCAGATGCCGCTGTTGCGATAGCAGCTGCACTCAATGTAACGGAACCTTGCTCAACCGGTAATAATAAAAGGGCAAATATTTGTATTGAAAGGAAGAAAAATAATTTTCTAAAATTTTCGGTTTTTTGGGCTCTAGGTATCGGTGGGGATGTCTTTTGTCTGTTTTATAATTCAAAGACCAAACAAGTTAGGGGTCTTAACGCGTCGTAAGCTAAAGGAAATAATTTCATTTGGAGTTTCAATTTGAGCAAAGGGTTAAGTATTTACTTAAAAGATTCATTGATATTTCCTCAGTGGTCGTTGTCCAGCGGACCTATCCATTGACGTGTTCGAAAGACTAGGTTATTCAGAAAACAATCGTCCGCCTTCCACATCTCCTTTATTCATCACAGTTCCTGGGTAAATTAAGTACAAGATTTAAAAGCTCATTTAATAGGTGATCAGTGTTCATACCTGCATAAATAAGTTGTGTAAATAATTCAATTTTACAGTGCTGCTTCTGGTTGGTGTGACTCCCTCGAGCTATTTGGCAGTAAAAGGTTAACTCTCGCTGAAATTCTCGAACCAGCTATAATCCTCGCAGAGATTGGTTTCCCTGTCAGCGAGCTTTGTGCTTTCGAATGGGCACAAAGTGAACGTCTTCTGAAAACCGCCTCTCCAAACGGTGGTGAGCTGCTCCTCAACGGCTCCGCCCCAAAAGCTGGCGATATAATGAAAATGCCATATTTGGGGCAAACTCTTCGCGAGCTTGGGGGCTACGGCAGAGATGGGTTTTACAGCGGTCGAATAGGACAAGAAATAGTGAATGTTGTCGAGCAAACGGGTGGCATTATAAGCATGGATGATCTTCGTGCTCATGAAAGTACTCAGGACGCGGTTATTAGTACGAATTATAGAGGACTGGATATTTTCGAAATGCCCCCAAATTGTCAAGGAATCACAGCCTTACTCGCCCTCAACATTTTGGAAGGGTTTGACCTCTCCCAGCTGGAACATAATTCTGCTCAACATTTACACTACGTGATTGAAAGTCTCCGATTGGCATTCTCCGACACAAATTTGTTTGTAGCAGATCCCAATTTTGTGCCAAGTATTCCCATTGAACAAATGTTGGAAAAGCGATACGCAGCTGAACGAAGGAAACTTATAAATCCACATAAGGTTATTCCAAAAATTGATCATGGGTTTCCCTTCAAGTCCTCGAGCACGGCATACTTTTGTGCTGTGGATGGTGAGGGAAACGCGTGCAGTTTTATTAACTCCAATTATGAAGGATTCGGGACTGGACTTGTACCACACAAGTGTGGCTTTTCCCTACAAAATCGGGGACAAAATTTTTCCTTGGATAAAAATTCTCCGAATTGCTTACAACCTGGGAAGCGACCGTATCACACGATTATACCAGGAATGGCAGTGAAAGATGGAGAGTTATTCGGACCATTTGGGGTGGTTGGTGGCTTCATGCAACCCCAAGGTCACCTTCAGATTATTAGCAATATGATTGATTTTGGGATGAATCCACAAGAAGCTCTGGATGCACCCAGAGTCCAAATTGACGAGGGAAGCAGCAATGGAGGAAGAATTCTTCTAGAAGAGGGAATACACACTGAGGTCAGGGACAAATTGGGGAAAATGGGACATACTAGTCCGATGTTTGTAAGAGGTTTGGACAGATTGTATTTTGGAAATGGACAGATTATCACTAGAAATCCGAAAACTGGCGTCTGTTGCGCTGGAAGTGATCCCAGAACTGACGGCCACGCTGTCCCGGTGGTGGGCAAGTTCGTTATGAAGTAATGATTATTTTACTGAATATGAAGCAAGATCATAATTCGTGTGTGCCGTGTTGCGTGAAAAGTTTTATTCGAGCATAACATAGCAATTCTGTAAATAAGGAATGGTTCATGCATTAATGATGAAAAATACAACACAAAAAATGAATAAATTAACTACTCTGTAAAGTCTGTATTTTGATTGAATTTTATTGCCGTAATGCAACTCAACTTAATAGCGTTTGCTTAGCTTGCGTATATGAAAGGCGATAACAGTAGACCAATACACATCACGAACATTTAGTTTCCATTTTTTCTCATTATTGGCCCTACAAAATATGAAAATCCTCATTTATTAACTACCGGAAGCATGAAATGCTTGAAAGGTAGTTATAGCGATTGATCTGTTTGTCTGTCCGTCTGTCTGTCTGTCTGTGATCACTCTAACTTTCCTCCACGTTGACCGATTTCGTTCAAATTTGGAACACAGAGACCTTGGCCCATGGACATGTTCCCTATTGATTTTCAGCGATGTACCTCGTCATCGACCGGAAATACGGGGGTCGACGTCTTTGGGGGTGGTGGAGGTGACCGAGCCGTGAAAATTATTTGGATAGAAGGGTTAAAGACGATACTTTTTTCCCAAGGTACTATGGGTCAAATCGGTCATCTAGCGGTGGGGTGGGTCGTCGAAGGTATGGGGTCCTCAGTCGTCCAAAGTTTGTTACGTCAAAAATTGATGGGGATGACCCGTTTGAGCTTCATAGACGTAATATAATATGGATATGGATCCAATTTTTTTGCATACATCACTCTTCCGGTAGTTATATATTAAAGGTTACACATTACTAGTTTTACAAATTATTATCCGGCTAGAAAGGTCGTCAACGCGATTGATTTCTAAGTCTGTCAGTGTGTCTGAAAACAATATAACTTTCTTAACGCTGACCGATTTGGTTCAGGCAGAGGTATCTTAGGATATGCGAATTTCGTATTGTATTGATTTTAGAGCTTCGGGTCGAACCCCAGGGCCGCGGCTGTAGGGGTAAGGTCTCCCATACATCCTTATGTAAAAATATGTGTGTAAATGAGAATAGAATATAAATTGTCATGACGCAATGTCAATTTTTCAGTGTGCCCCATTTTCAAAGTGGTGATCGAATAGAAGATATAAAATCAAAGATTACGGTTATATTACTGCACCAGGATAACTTAGCAGTTTAGATGCTACATTATAAATTAAATGTAACTGCAATGGTACTTGGGGAAAAGGTATGACCGTTATCCTGTTACTACAAATGAACACAGCTACTTCATGTGATTTATTCCGCTCTGCGATATAAAGTAAACGCTGTTGTGTCTGCTGTCAATTTATTGAAACATTTTCCAATCGGAATCGTTGACCAAGTGTTGAGTACTTTTCTGAGTTAGTCAAAGCAAAGTGTATGCTCGCATATTTATTTAGCTGCTTTGATACTTTTCACGAATGCACACACATAATATTGATGTGTGCATTGCGTACAAACAAATCATAACATAATACATAGTGGTTTACTCACATAATCATATTGTTTACAATGCACAGCGTTTTGCGGAGTTCGTTTTATAATAAGATCATTGATTTCGAAAGAGTAGCATCTCTTAACTTATAACCGAATGATTGGTTTTAATTCATTTTATGTTTTATTACTTTGTACTGATACAGCCTTCTGCTGATCAGCCAAGCATGTAATAAAAGTATTATTTTCCCACAGTCCTCGCCTGGTATAAAAACTAGTCTTACGTTAGTCAAACGTTAGTACCATCTTACATAAGAATTATATAACACATTTTCATGCTGTAATTTCTATTACGTAAATCATCATCCATAAACCACCGAATATTCGATGATGATCCTCCTTGTTCTAGATTCATCTTTTAATTAGAAACGAACCAATACATTTCCTGGATTTTCCTTATTCTTTTTCCTTCTCGGTACTACTACTATGTTAAACCATTATACTTTCTTGTCTAAAAATACCTCTAAAACTTAATATGGATAAGTATAGGATAAATTCGTATATAAGGGCGCTTCACGCCATTCAGAATCGAATCAGTTTAGAATTGTGAATCTTCTCCTCCTCTTCTCCTATACATTGTGCCAAAGTAAAAGATCTCAATAAAGTGCTTGTTTTGTTACTGTGTACTTGTGAAGAAGATCTTCTGTTACCCGAGTCGGATTTATTTGCCATCATACAGTACAACTTTAATATTTTTATAATTTATTTAATGAACATTCCACATGAAAAATTTACCCAGGTATTAGGAAGAGAAAAAATGACGAAACTGTTATAAAATATAAAATATTTCGGATAGCGACTATGCCGAGGGGAAGGTTCCCATGACTGATACGGCATTGTCACGTTGTATTGCGATACCAAGCCTTTGAGCCAGGAACGATCTTGACCTTGGTTCTCCACTATGCATAGCCAATAGACCTCCTAATTGGTTCACAAATTCAGTTGCTACAATACACCAGGGTTACATTGTTTCCACTGCGGTAGAAAAGTATAATTTGCGTAAATAAGGTTGGAATACTTTCGCCTCCTGAGAGTTGCAGGTTGTTTAGCAGCCAATCCTGCGACTGGGCACGAATTTGGCAAATGCGATGGGGTAAACGTAACACTTCAGGTAGCGTCCCAAATGAGACATTTCCCTCTCACCCAAGGGATTAGAGTTGATACATCTACTCTGTTACCATCATCCATGCACATTCCAACAGGTTCAAGAAAGCATGGGACCTTCGTCGACACTAGAGCTTTTCGTATGACGGTATTCAATTCTTGATGGCGTGAATAGCGTCCATTGCTCTTGGTGCAGCTCAGACCATGATGTCCCAAAACGTCTACCTGTTCGCCGCACACGCATAAATGAGGTTTACAGATCTGACAGCCGATGTGTAAACCGATAGCAAATCGAAAACAATTGTTATCCATTAGAGGTCCGATGGTGTGGGAGGGGAGAGCAACAATCCATGCGTTTGTCTCAGGTTTTTCCATTTCTCGTTTCTCGGATAAAATGTTCCATTCCGTCATAGCTTCCTCGCAGAGAATTTGGAAGATGAAATTCGCAATTATAGAACAAATTACGACTATACTGAAAGCACAATATATGATATTGAACCTTTCAACGTCAATTACGATGAGGTACTAGATGCCGTTAAATCGCTTAACACAAGAAAGTCGCATAATCCGAGTAATTTAGCACCTTTAAAAATGGTAAAGAACTGTGGCGGTGTATTTGTGCAATTACTGGTGTGGCTATTTACAACACTAATCGAAACAAAGTCAATTCCTTCAGCTTTCAAGAAGGCTAATATAGTACCGTTATTTAAAGGCAAAGGATCGAGGAAAGTAGATGATAACTAAAGACCGATTTCTCTTTTAAATGATTATTGCAAAATCTTCGAGAAATTCTTATCAGACAGACTACAGAATAGAATTGAATCACAACTATGTGCGAATCAATTTGCCCATAGAAACAATAAGTCATGTCATAATGCATTAGAGATTTTCACAAATGATGTTTTTAATTTCATTGATAAGCCCAAGGTTAAAGTAGGAGCAATCTTTATAGATTTCTCAAATCCGTTTGACTCTGTTAAACATGGTATTTTAGTCAGATACTAATGAACGAATATAAAGTTGAGCCTTGGTATGTCGACCTAATGTATTCAAATATTAGGAATCGGGTTTTTAGTATAAATGGGTCCGATCAATTTTATCCGCTGAGCAGAGGTATATGTCAGGGCTCTGCAAATGGGCCACTAACATTTAGTCTGTACATTAATAGTATCAGTAAAGTTATTAATTGTAAGCATCTACTTTACGCAGACGATATAGTAATTTATGTGGTCGGCACGTCATTACTTGAGATAAATAATGAACTAGCTAAGGAGATGGAGAGGATCGAGAATTTGCGATGATAATTAATTATGAGAAAATCAAATGTAAGTACTTACATAAAAGCAGGGATCTGACTATTAGAACTGAGAATGTTAATGATGTTTCCTTTGGTTTGCATTTTATTGAACGAGTGTATCAGTTCAAATATCTTGGACTCATTCTGGATTTTTGTCTCAACTTTAAATTACACTATGAATATGTAATGAACAAGTTAGTAAATAAGATTAAGTATTTGCGTGGTTAAGTATAAAAGATATTTCAATGAAACTGTTTAAAACTATGAAAAATGCCCATATTTACTATGTAATTGACTACGCCATTGACATTTGGGCAATTCAAACGCACTTGGAGCTAGATAAAATGCAACGTAAAATATATAGGCTTCTATTGGAATACGAGTTTCCCACTTATTCTCGACGAATAAAGAATGTAGATCTACAAACTGCTAGGAGTAAGGGAACGGAGTGATATTTTAATACTAAAAACGACTTTTTACCTATACAGAGCGGACAAGTTAGAAGTATCACAACGTGAAGCGTCACGATCGTCCCTTGCCATAGTACATAAAGTAGTAGTAGTAGTGCGAACACATAACATCTTACACGTCGACACAGCTTCCACATAGCTTCTAACCCTTCCACACACCTTCCACATAGCTTCCACATAGGTTCTTACTCTTCCAAATAGTTTCCACATAGCTTCTAACTCTTCCACACAGCTTCCAAATAGCTTTTTACTCTTCCACACATCTTCCACATAGCTTCTAACTAATCCACACAGCTTCCACATAGCTTCTAGCTCTTCCACACAGCTTACACACAGCTTCCACACAGCTTCCACATAGCTTCTAACTCTGCCACACAGCTTCCACACAGCTTCTTACTCTACCACAAAGCTTCCACATAGCTTCTTACTCCACCACACAGCTTCCACATAGCTTCTAACTCTTCCGTACAGCTTCCACATAGCTTTAACATAGCTACTTGCTCTACCACACAGCTTCCACATAGCTTCTTACTCCACCACACAGCTTCCACATAGCTTCTAACTCTTCCGAACAGCTTCCACATAGCTTTAACATAGCTACTTGCTCTACCACACAGCTTCCATATAGCTTCTAACTCCGCCACACAGCTTCCACATAGCTTCTTACTCTACCACACAGCTTCCACATAGCTTCTTACTCCATCTCACAGCTTCCACATAGCTTCTAACTCTTCCACACAGCTTCCAAATAGCTTCAAACTCTGCCCCGCAGCTTCCAAATAGCTCCTTACTGTGCCACACAGTTTCCACATAGTTTCTAACTCTGCCTCACAGCTTCCACACAGCTTTCACATAGTTTCTTACTCTTCCACACAGCTTCCACACAGCTTCCACATAGGTTCATACTCTACCACACCCCTTCCACATAGTTTCTTACTCTACCACACAGCTTCCGCATAGCTTCTAACTCTGCCACACAGCTTCCACACAGCTTTCACATAGCTTCATGCTCTACCACACCCCTTCCACATAGTTTCTTACTCTTCCACACAGCTTCCACATACCTTCTAACTCTGCCACACAGCTTCCAAACAGATTTCACGTAGCTTCATACTCTACCACACCGCATCCACATAGCTTCTTACTCTTAAACACAGCTTCCACATAGGTTCTTACTCCTCCACACAGTTTCCACATAGCTTCTAACTCTGCCACACAGCTTCCACATAGCTTCTAACTCTGCCACACAGCTTCCACATAGCTTCTAACTCTTCCACTAAGCTTCCACACAGCTTCCAAATAGCTTTTTACTCTTCCAAACAAATACCACACAGCTTCTAACTATTCCACACAGCTTCCACATAGGTTCCTACTCTTCCACACAGCTTTCACATAGCTTCATACTCTACCACTCCGCTTCCACATAGCTTCTCACTCTTCCACACAGCTTCCACACAGCTTCCACACAGCTTCCACATAGGTTCTTACTCTTCCACACAGCTTCTGCATAGCTTCAAACTCTGCCACACAGCTTCCAAATAGCTTCTTACTCTACCACACAGCTTCCACATAGCTTCTAACTCTGCCTCACAGCTTCCACACAGCTTTCACATAGCTTCATACTCTACCGCACCGCTTCCACATAGCTTTTTACTCTTCCACAAAGCTTCCACATAGCTTCTAACTCTGCCACACAGCTTCCACAGAGCATCTAACTCTTCCACACAGCTTCCACATAGCTTCTAACTCTGGCACACAGCTTCCACATCGGTTTTTACTCTTCCATACAGCTTCCACACAGCTTTCACATAGCTTCATACTCTACCACACCGCTTCCACAGAGCATCTAACTCTTCCACACAGCTTCCACATAGCTTCTAACTCTGGCACACAGCTTCCACATCGGTTTTTACTCTTCCATACAGCTTCCACACAGCTTTCACATAGCTTCATACTCTACCACACCGCTTCCACAGAGCATCTAACTCTTCCACACAGCTTCCACATAGCTTCTAACTCTGACACAGCTTCCACTTAGCTTCTAACTCTGCCACACAGCTTCCAAACAGCTTTCAAGTAGCTTCATACTCTACCACACCGCTTCCACATAGCTTCTCACTCTTCCACACAGCTTCCACACAGCTTCCACACAGCTTCCACACAGCTTCCACATAGGTTCTTACTCTTCCACACAGCTTCTGCATAGCTTCTTACTCTACCACACAGCTTCCACATAGCTTCTAACTCTGCCTCACAGCTTCCACACAGCTTTCACATAGCTTCGTACTCTACCGCACCGCTTCCACATAGCTTCTTACTCTTCCACACAGCTTTCACATAGCTTCATACTCTACCACACCGCTTCCACAGAGCATCTAACTCTTCCACACTGCTTCCACATAGCTTCTAACTCTGACACAGCTTCCACATCGGTTTTTACTCTTCCACTAAGCTTCCACACAGCTTTCACATAGCTTCATACTCTACCACACCGCTTCCACATAGCTTCTCACTCTTACACACAGCTTCCACACAGCTTCCACATATGTTCATACTCTTCCACACAGCTCCTGCACAGCTTCAAACTCTGCCACACAGCTTCCAAATAGCTTCTTACTCTACCACACAGCTTCCACATAGCTTCTAACTCTGCCTCACAGCTTCCACACGGCTTTCACATAGCTTCATACTCTACCGCACAGCTTCCACATAGGTTCAAACTCTACCACACAGCTTCCACACAGCTTCCACATAGGTTCATACTCTACCACACCTCTTCCACATAGTTTCTTACTCTTCCACACAGCTTCCACATAGCTTCTTACTCTACCACACAGCTTCCACTTAGCTTCTAACTTTGCCACACAGCTTCCAAACAGCTTTCAAGTAGCTTCATACTCTACCACACCGCTTCCACATAGCTTCTCACTCTTCCACACAGCTTCTGCATAGCTTCAAACTCTGCCACACAGCTTCCAAATAGCTTCTTACTCTACCACACAGTTTCCACATAGCTTCTAACTCTGCCTCACAGCTTCCACACAGCTTTCACATAGTTTCTTACTCTTCCACACAGCTTCCACATAAGTTCACACTCTACCACACCCCTTCCACATAGTTTCTTACTCTTCCACACAGCTTCCACATAGCTTCTTACTCTTCCACACTGCTTCCACATAGCTTCTAACTCTGCCACACAGCTTCTACATAGCTTCTTACTCTACCACACAGCTTCCACATAGCTTCTAACTCTGCCACACAGCTTCCACATAGCTTCTAACTCTTCCACACAGCTTCCACATAAGTTTTTACTCTTCCATACAGCTTCCACATAGCTCCTTACTCTTCCACAAAGCTCCCATATAGCTTCCACATAGCTTCTAACTCTTCAACACAGCTTCCACATAGCTTCCAACTCTTCCACACAGCTTCTAACTTCTCTGAACTAGCTCCAACGTGTGTCTAGTGATGCAAAAACGACTTTTCTCGGCGAGTTGAGCACTTTTTGTCACTCTAGAACAATGCTGCATTAACGGTTAGCAAGATAGAGGAAGCTAGGTCTAACTTCGCACAACTTGCTCCTACGTGTGTCTAGTGATGCAAAAACGACTTTTCTCGGCGAGTTGAGCACTTTTTGTCACTCTAGAACAATGCTGCATTAACGGTTAGCAAGATAGAGGAAGCTAGGTCTAACTTCTCAGAACTTGCTCCTACGTGTGTCTAGTGATGCAAAAACGACTTTTCTCGGCGAGTTGAGCACTTTTTGTCACTCTAGAACAATGCTGCATTAACGGTTAGCAAGATAGAGGAAGCTAGGTCTAACTTCTCAGAACTTGCTCCTACGTGTGTCTAGTGATGCAAAAACGACTTTTCCCGGCGAGTTGAGCACTTTTTGTCACTCTAGAACATTGGACACTCTAGAACACTCTAGATCTACAAACTGCTAGGAGTAAGGGAACGGAGTGATATTTTAATACTAAAAACGACTTTTTACCTATACAGAGCGGACAAGTTAGAAGTATCACAACGTGAAGCGTCACGATCGTCCCTTGCCATAGTACATAAAGTAGTAGTAGTAGTGCGAACACATAACATCTTACACGTCGACACAGCTTCCACATAGCTTCTAACCCTTCCACACACCTTCCACACACCTTCCACATAGCTTCCACATAGGTTCTTACTCTTCCAAATAGTTTCCACATAGCTTCTAACTCTTCCACACAGCTTCCAAATAGCTTTTTACTCTTCCACACATCTTCCACATAGCTTCTAACTCTTCCACATAGCTTCTAACTAATCCACACAGCTTCCACATAGCTTCTAGCTCTTCCACACAGCTTACACACAGCTTCCACACAGCTTCCACATAGCTTCTAACTCTGCCACACAGCTTCCACACAGCTTCTTACTCTACCACAAAGCTTCCACATAGCTTCTTACTCCACCACACAGCTTCCACATAGCTTCTAACTCTTCCGAACAGCTTCCACATAGCTTTAACATAGCTACTTGCTCTACCACACAGCTTCCATATAGCTTCTAACTCCGCCACACAGCTTCCACATAGCTTCTTACTCTACCACACAGCTTCCACATAGCTTCTTACTCCATCTCACAGCTTCCACATAGCTTCTAACTCTTCCACACAGCTTCCAAATAGCTTCAAACTCTGCCCCACAGCTTCCAAATAGCTCCTTACTGTGCCACACAGTTTCCACATAGCTTCTAACTCTGCCTCACAGCTTCCACACAGCTTTCACATAGTTTCTTACTCTTCCACACAGCTTCCACACAGCTTCCACATAGGTTCATACTCTACCACACCCCTTCCACATAGTTTCTTACTCTACCACACAGCTTCCGCATAGCTTCTAACTCTGCCACACAGCTTCCACACAGCTTTCACATAGCTTCATGCTCTACCACACCCCTTCCACATAGTTTCTTACTCTTCCACACAGCTTCCACATACCTTCTAACTTTGCCACACAGCTTCCAAACAGATTTCACGTAGCTTCATACTCTACCACACCGCATCCACATAGCTTCTTACTCTTAAACACAGCTTCCACATAGGTTCTTACTCCTCCACACAGTTTCCACATAGCTTCTAACTCTGCCACACAGCTTCCACATAGCTTCTAACTCTGCCACACAGCTTCCACATAGCTTCTAACTCTTCCACTAAGCTTCCACACAGCTTCCAAATAGCTTTTTACTCTTCCAAACAAATACCACACAGCTTCTAACTATTCCACACAGCTTCCACATAGGTTCCTACTCTTCCACACAGCTTTCACATAGCTTCATACTCTACCACTCCGCTTCCACATAGCTTCTCACTCTTCCACACAGCTTCCACACAGCTTCCACACAGCTAACACATAGGTTCTTACTCTTCCACACAGCTTCTGCATAGCCTCAAACTCTGCCACACAGCTTCCAAATAGCTTCTTACTCTACCACACAGCTTCCACATAGCTTCTAACTCTGCCTCACAGCTTCCACACGGCTTTCACATAGCTTCATACTCTACCGCACAGCTTCCACATAGCTTTTTACTCTTCCACAAAGCTTCCACATAGCTTCTACTCTGCCACACAGCTTCCACATAGCATCTAACTCTTCCACACAGCTTCCACATAGCTTCTACTCTGCACACAGCTTCCACATCGCTTCTTACTCTTCCACACAGCTTCCACACAGCTTTCACATAGCTTCATACTCTACCACACCGCTTCCACATAGCTTCTAACTCTTCCACACAGCTTCCACATAGCTTCTAACTCTGCCACACAGCTTCCACATAGCTTCTTACTCTACCACACAGCTTCCACATAGCTTCTACGTCGCTCTCACTTCTTCCACACCGCTTTCACATAGTTTCTTACTCTTCCACACAGCTTCCACACAGCTTCCACATAGCTTCATACTCTACCACACAGCTTCCACATAGCTTCTTACTCTACCACACAGCTTCCACATAGCTTCTAACTCTGCCACACAGCTTCCACACAGCTTTCACATAGCTTCATCTCTACCACACCCGCTTCCACATAGCTTCTTACTCTTCCACACAGCTTCCACATAGCTTCTAACTCTGCCACACAGCTTCCAAACAGCTTTCAAGTAGCTTCATACTCTACCACACCGCTTCCACATAGCTTCTTACTCTTCCACACAGCTTCCACATAGCTTCTTACTCTTCCACACAGCTTCCACATAGCTTCTAACTCTGCCACACAGCTTCCACATAGCTTCTAACTCTGCCACACAGCTTCCACAAAGCTTCTAACTCTCACACTAGCTTCCACACAGCTTCCACATAGCTTCTACTCTTCCACACAGCTTCCACACAGCTTCTAACTCTTCCACACAGCTTCCACATAGGTTCCTACTCTTCCACACAGCTTTCACATAGCTTCATACTCTACCACTCCGCTTCCACATAGCTTCTCACTCTTCCACACAGCTTCCACACAGCTTCCACAGCTACATAGTTCTTACTCTTCCACACAGCTTCTGCATAGCCTCAAACTCTGCCACACAGCTTCCAAATAGCTTCTTACTCTACCACACAGCTTCCACATAGCTTCTAACTCTGCCTCACAGCTTCCACACGGCTTTCACATAGCTTCATACTCTACCGCACAGCTTCCACATAGGTTCAAACTCTACCACACAGCTTCCACACAGCTTCCACATAGGTTCATACTCTACCACACCTCTTCCACATAGTTTCTTACTCTTCCACACAGCTTCCACATAGCTTCTTACTCTACCACACAGCTTCCACTTAGCTTCTAACTTTGCCACACAGCTTCCAAACAGCTTTCAAGTAGCTTCATACTCTACCACACCGCTTCCACATAGCTTCTCACTCTTCCACACAGCTTCTGCATAGCTTCAAACTCTGCCACACAGCTTCCAAATAGCTTCTTACTCTACCACACAGTTTCCACATAGCTTCTAACTCTGCCTCACAGCTTCCACACAGCTTTCACATAGTTTCTTACTCTTCCACACAGCTTCCACATAAGTTCACACTCTACCACACCCCTTCCACATAGTTTCTTACTCTTCCACACAGCTTCCACATAGCTTCTTAC
>CM023200.3:54979467-54997710 GCA_004115045.4 Sinella curviseta | reverse complement strand
CAATCAATCCGTGATGTCACTCCTCCTCCTCCTAGGTCTGACGAAATGGATGAGCCGGGGCCATCTGGAACATCTGATGCTCTCTGGTCATCCTACAGTGAAAGGCATAAACGTCGGATTACAGCCACCCTTCAAGAACAGCTTTCTGCTCAGCCCTTACCAGCAATTGGAAAGGCAGTCGAGAGGCGTGCAAGGGACGAGAAAAAAGATAAGTTGGCTGAACTGATTGCAGAGGCATTTAAAAGTCCACTCAGACCGCAAAAAATTCTTGACAAATACTGGACAGAGCAAGTGCAGGTAAAGAATTTACCACCTGAATTGACTCTTGCGCTAATTTTGACAAAGCACTTAACTAAGAGTACATACCTGGCCATTAGAAAACTTGCGATCTCATGTGGTCTGAAAAATTATTATCCTTCTTATTCTAATATCCTCAAGGAAAAGTTGAAATGCAGACCAAGTGAGCCAGTTAAAGTAACTGATAGAGAGGCAACTATACCATTTCAGTCTCTTTTGAATCACACAGCATTGAGGATTCTAGAGTTGCAAGACTTCTCCCTTAACGGATATGCTAAGAACCAAGAAATCGACTCCTTGGAACTTACGCTAAAAGTTTCTTGGGGATTTGATGGAAGCACAGGTCAATCTGTCTACAAACAAAAGCTCGACGGGCCTGGCGACGACCACTCTTTATTCGCGACAACCATGATCCCTCTGCGGCTTGAAACTCTAACAAGTGGGCAACCAATGTGGGCAAATAAGACTCCACAATCTTACCGTAGTTGTAGACCTTTGAGATTAAAATTCGTTAAAGAGTCGACGGATGTAATTTTGGAGGAACGTGAGTCCGTGGAGGCTGAAATTGCTAACCTTCAGCCATTCCTACATCACACAACAGAAGGACTTGCAGTCAAGGTAATATTTAAACCACATCTTACAGTTATTGACGGCAAAGTCTTTAGTATAATCACAGGAGCAACGTCGCAGCAGTCTTGTGGAATATGTGGTGGCACTCCGAAGGACTTCAATAATTTACAGCTTTGTCGCCAAAAGAAAGTTGATGCTCAGACACTAGTCCACGGAATTAGCCCACTTCACATGTGGATACGTTGCTTTGAGTTCCTCTTACATTTAGGATATAAGAACGCCGATGGCCTCCGGAAATGGAAGGGTAAGAAAGATTCTCCTCTATTCAAAGCTCGGAAAAAAGATATACAGGACAAGATAAAAGAGAATTTTGGCCTTCTGGTCGATATTCCCAAAGCTGGTGGCGCCGGAACAACCAACGACGGCAACACTGCAAGAAGGGCTCTTTCCGATACAAATCGAGAGAAATTTGCCGAAATTCTTGGCATAGAATACTGGCTTGTAGACGGACTCCACACTATTTTGGTTGCTTTGGAATGTGGTTATCCAATTGATGCAGCAAGATTTGGGAATTATTGTAACGATCTGTCACAGAGGTATGTTGAACATTATGCTTGGTATTATTTACCAACATCTGTGCATAAGTTACTGATGCATGGGGCAGATATAATTAAGGCATCGTCCTTGCCATTAGGAATGCTTAGTGAACAGGCTGGGGAATCTCAAAACAAAATGTATAAGAGATATCGTGAGCACAACACCCGAAAAGACAGCAGAATTCATACATTGACAGATTTATTCAATAGATGTCTTGATGCGTCAGATCCCAGAATTTGTGAATACAAAATAGATAGTTCAGTCACCGAAACAAAGGAATCTCAGCTACCAAAAGATGTTCATTGTCTGCTTGTTGACAAAGCAGATCATTTTTCCAGAACTATCTTGGATGACTTAGAAGATTCGGAAAGTCTTCAACCAACATTAGACCCACCCGATAGTCATCTTCAGCTTGAAGTGGAAAGAAACCCAGAGAATCTTGAGGACATGCTAGAAAGTTAGAAAGTCTTTCCATAATAGCTAGCAGTGGCAATAACAATTTTACTGCCCTTGGGATGATGTGTTGTAATTTGCCGGCAGTAGCTCTAAGTAATGAACTTGGCCTTTACTATAGGGAAGGCCTGTGGGGTGAGAAGCAGAGGAACGTCCACGCCGTTCGCCCTGGGTAATTCTTAGGAATTAGCTGATACCTCTGCATACAATCTGATACAATTATTAATAAAGTTAATTTGATCTCACAAGTTAGTTTGTAAGAATTTGTGGGAGTGTATAGTAAAATACGATCCTTTATGTAGATTGATGGTCCTATGTGTGTTTGTTTTGCGTTAAGTTGACCAAAAATGTCATTTTTCTACAACTTCTTAAGGCATTATTGGTGCTTCAATTGCTGATAATTAAATTAACTTAATTAACGTTAATTAATTAAAGTCAACTTTAAATTAACTTAATTATTACCTGGAATACTAACAGTGAGGATAAATTTGTGTCCATCATGTTAAGTCATCATTTTTGCTCTTAAAAACACCTTTTCTCCAACACACGAATTTTTGGTGCTGAGGGGTTATAGGTGCACCCTCGGGATTTTGCGCAATACTGCAAAGATTTCAAACACATTTTTCTCGAAAATACCACTCCCAATGCAAACCAAACCCTATGCATAATATAGAACAGGGTTAGGGCTTTCTAAAAAGCATTTGCACATGTGCATCAACGGTGGTATATTCGAAATAATCGATTTCGAAAATTCAAAAAAATTGGGATTTTCCAACTTAAATGCTGCTTTTCTCCGGACCTACTTGACCTAATGACCCGAAAATTGGTACTCAGGGGTAATTTTTTATGCTGATTCTCATGGCAGCACCAGATTTTTAAAAATACATTGCAGGTCACGAGTTTTAAAAAAGGTCAAAGGTCAGGGGTCATCTTGGTTCGTTAATTGTTTAATTGCCATACAATTGATCGTAGTCACATACAGATCAATTATATGATTAATACATGCAGAAACACGAGCATGTCCGCCCCTACAATGGGAGCGTACCAGCGTGGATTGCCGAAAACAGAATTTAAAAACTCGAAACCGTTTTCAAGATATCGTCTGGACGGACAGACAGACGGACAGACAGACAGACAGACAGACGGACAGACGGACATCGTGAAATCAATAAGTAGCTTCGCCACTTAATAATACAGATAGTAGTACAATATTATATGGTAGTACGAATTTATGTAATAATTGTACACCTTAGGTACATTTCGTGTATTTGTACGTAACGTTATAAATAATTTTGAGTTAAGCGTATTATGAGGAACTAATGTATTTTTGGTTGTTTGTTGGTTTTGTTTTTTATGGATAATTAAATAAATTCTAAGTTTTATTTCATACCGTGATACATTAGCACGGATTTTTCGCAAATCTTTTCACGTGTGTTTTCTCCTTTGTGTATTCCTCATTTTGGCAATTGAAATGCAGAAATTCGTCTTTGCTCGCAAAAGTATTACATGACGCATTGTATTAGTTGTATGATGTATATTGCGAGACGATTAATACAATTAGTTGATGTTAAGTCTTCAATGCTCCATAATAATTCAATTCAAAGATCATTAGCTTCGCTGTTTTGTAGCATTTGTGGTGAAAGCCATATTTTGCACCAATGACTTTAGTTGTAAAAATCATACAGACATATACATTCTTAAATATTTACAGGGCATGGATGACAACTCTTTCGCACACGTTTATAGATCGCAAATAATCGCCCTTCATGAGCGGGAACTACTGAAACTTTTTGAATAGTTTTGTAAGAATCCTTGAGGCATAACGTTTAATCAATAAAAATACTTAACGCATGGACAATTTTACCTAAATATTCAAGGTTTCACGTGCGAGTTTCCTCGAAAAAAAAATGTGTAACGAAAGTTTATGGGCTACGAAAAAAATTTAGTGCATAATGTCACTTAATGTAATTGCATGGAAAGTGGAATCGTTTCAAATTGGTAATTTAACAATTTAGAAATGCACGTCACATGCATTATATTAATAGGGTTAATTTCAAATTGACACTGGATGACAAGGGAATGTCAATTAGGAAAACATAAAAGAGACGATCACTTTCCAATTTTTTGCTACTAATATGATAATGTTATGCTGTTTTGTATCACAAACAAGCATTGCATTTTCACGGAGACGTGGATCGGAAAAGTGCGTTTTGTGTACCAATAAGACAAGTTGAATTGGAGAAATTTTCCATTGGTCTGAATTTCGAAACATTCAAATATATTTTTTAAATAACAGACTCCAAAAATTGTAACATGATTCGTTCGATTTCAGTCATCTCAAAAGTTTATATTTTGTTAGTATTCTCAATTTCTTTGGTCATCGGCGCAGGCGACAAATCAGCATTCTTTCAAAGGGTTTGCATAACATTTGAGAATTTAGAAGTTGATAATTATATCGTATATATCTACTCACTGGGGCATTATGACTTTCCCCAGCAGTTGCAAAAATTCCAAAGTGTTGCCTTAACGAAGTCATACAACACCAGTATTCCGCTCCAACGGGGAGGCAGACTTTCACACTCCAATAGCATTATCATTAGCCGAGTCAACTCCAACACTTCCGAAAATAGTAATGATGGTGACATGTCCGTCATTCCATTTACCATTTTCCGTTACCATGCACAAATGGTCAGCTCGGTTTTCCTATTTCTGGAATTTCTCCCAAGCCACCAACAGTCAAACATGATTATAGAAAGGAACTTGCCGGCCTTACATATATTGGTTATGGCAACCGAACCAATGAATGAAACCATCAAGTATACGATCATTTTAAAGAACAAAAATATTAACTTGGAATTAGGAAGAACACAACTTGTCCAGTTGTTGGCCTCCCCAGAGACATTCCACAAATCCCTATTCTGGAGTGAGCATACTCACGACGTCAAAAAAATCACAGGTTTAGTCTCGGTCCGCATAGATCCCGAACAATACTTTAAAAAATATCAAGATGATCCCACCGCTTGTGCTAGACTTGTGCTAACATCATCAGAGGATTCTTATTTCTGCAGCGCCGAGCTCATGTCCATGGCGTACTTTTCGCAGGTTCACAACCTATCATTGTACATCAAACCGCGGTTCAACGTGACAGAGATGACAGCATTACGGAGTCCTAGCAACGAAATGCAGTTCATAACGACCAGAAAAGCGACCCCACACACTGAGCAGGACTCATTAAGTGTTCAACTTGGACAGCAATTTTCCAAGGCAACCTACA
Organism: Sinella curviseta; assembly: GCA_004115045.4. Taxonomy (NCBI): domain Eukaryota; kingdom Metazoa; phylum Arthropoda; class Collembola; order Entomobryomorpha; family Entomobryidae; genus Sinella; species Sinella curviseta. Next base: position 54,992,519 of record CM023200.3, on the reverse strand, counting down.
TGTATCCCATTTACTGTACCCATAACAAACGTAAATTGGGAGATATGCCTGCTATCGATCCTTCCATTTGGACGGGGCATCTCGGACTCCGTACATGTCTGCTTACTGCCTCCAGCTTTCTCCTGTATCTGTGGCTCCACCAGCACAAAAAGGAAACAATGTGCAACCTTACAGATCTTCTTCTCGCCTTTGTTGCTGCAGTATCCAAGCAACCATCCAACCGGTCATTTGCGGCATTAACAATAACTGGCATGTTCCTCTGCATCTTTTACGAAAATAGTATAACGAGCGTTGTGGTGACCCCTTCCTCGCCAAAAACATTCAAGACGCTCCGGCGGGCATTGGAAAAGGGCTACAAGTTTAAGTGGCTGGAAAACAATTCCCATAACGCCACATTTCATAGCTTCTTTGAATGGGATTTCAAGCAACTTGGAATTTACCCGATGATCTCCAGGAGTTTCCGAGTGGTCCATCCTTCCTACTTTGTAAATAACACCAAGTTTATCACGGAGCGCTTCCTGCATGCCGCGTATGACGTAAATCTGGAAATTAATCAACTTAACTGGAGAAAGAGTTTGGATGCGGTAATTGGACGGAAGCGGTCATCTAAGTGCTATGTTATCAAGGAATTCATTAATGAGGTATTTGAGATGTGGGAAGTTGTAACGCAAAATCGGCATTGGATTATGAAGACAGCGGCGAGAATTAGGGACAGTGGCTTGGTAGACAAGTGGGAGGAGTGGGTAAATATAGCTTATTTTAAACATGTTGATGATCTAATGTTGTTCTTGCAGAAAGAATCGACGGTTATCAAGGATGTAATAGCTACCGACAGCATTGACAAGCGCAAGTTTCTTACTCCTTTTTTGGTTTGGGCAATAAGTTGCATAATATGTACATTCGTATGGATAGGCAAATGCAAGTGCTTCTGTGACTTTGTTAAAGTAAAAATGATTCTAAAAAATCGAATGATTTTCAAAAGAACCTTGTGAAATTGAATGAAACACATTATCCTAATAAAATATATAACTTATGTACTATAATTCACATATTCCAGACTAATGTATTTTAAGGTAATAAGCATAATATATCTGAATGTTATATTATATTTATCTCGTTTGGCGAATTAACTTTTGTAGCTACCACCCATTAGCAAACAAATATATTTTAATTGCAATTAAATGGAAACTTGTTTCGTAGTTTAAAGAACATGTTGATCATGCATTCCAATTCATTCCAATACAATTTTTGAAAGCAGATTGCAAACATAGTACATCTACATAGTACATGTGCATCTTTTAGCTGGAGTTCACACTTTCATGCAAAGATATTGGATCCGATAGTTTTATGGTTTGCCTGCACAATGGCTGTGAACTTCCTTTATGTAATCTTCAACTTTATGTACTTTCTCTTACTTTCTCCATACCGGTTTCAGGAAATATCCCCTGGAAATTTTAATGCAGTTGAATGGCTTCCACAAAAAGTATTCATTTTACGATATATAAGTGCATGCTTAAATATAACTTTAAAATTAACTATTCATGTATTCGATTCTAGATTCTATGCGGAATCAACACTTTCCTTGTTATGGCTGTGTACGCTACTAAAACATATCTCGGGCTCATCTTAGCCTCCCTCGAGAATCCCACATTCATCCTAACATTCTTTGAAATCGTTTCCTGCGTTTTGTACAAGCTCTTTCTCTTCCTCAGCATTTGGCGCAGGAAACAGGACGTTTGCAAAATACTGGACTCCTTGACTCATGACCCATATCTAAAACCACTGAACAGGAAAACAGTGTTCCATTCTGTTCCGCTCATAACACTGGTTCTCTTGATATATGTTGTCGTGGCGGTCTCCAGGATGGGAGATATCCCATCACAAGGAATTGTGAGAATCCGTGGAAACACGAATTCCACAGCCCATTCATTTTCAGAGTGGTACATTCTTCTCAAATCGGAGGTAGTGCAGTATACATTTTTTGGCTCATGGATAAGACCCTCATCAGACTCTGAAAGTGTTTTTGAAATTGTCGTGATAAGTGTGGTTGGCATAGCTTGTATCTCAAGGCTCATCTTTGCATTTATTTCTGATCTCACCATTCTTTCGTTTGTGCTGACATTGAGAACGGCGGTAAAGGAGTTTTCGGAGGAACTGAAAAGGAAACAGGCGGTAGTACAACAGGAAGGAAGGGAAAAAGGGGAACGGCAGGATTGGTTTGTGTTGGAAGCCTGCCGAGCACAAGCAAAGTTGATAATTCGTCAGTATGAATCGCTAAAAATATTGGCCGAGCAGGTCAACTCTTTCATAGGACCTGCGCTTTTGTATTTTCTTGGAGAAGCTGCCATCACTTATGGATTGCACTTCAATGAATCTCTCCTAAGAGGAAATTCACTACTGAAGGTTGTCGTTGTATTGTTCTACTTCTGTGTGATTTCTGTGTTCTGGTTTTCCTCGGATATACCCAGACAGGTAATCCATTCAATGGAAATGTTCGTCAAAGAACTGATCGCATAAAATAGTTTGAAATTATTTTGTTACAGATGGAGCATTTCAATGAATGGCTGTTTGCAAACAGGCGTTCAATAATGCTAGGGAATAATGAATTGACGCTCTTACTAAATTCTCTGGAAAGAAATTCTGTAGCAATCTCGGCATCCGGTGTTTTCGTTTTTAAGTATTCCATGGTCGGAACGGTAATTTTGAATAAAAATTAAGACCATTTTACGTTGTTATGCACATTTAAAATCTTTGCATTGTCAAGTTAACAATAGTTTAAAAATGTATTGTGAATTCAATTCTTCAGGTTCTTGGCATGGTTGTCACGTTTTTAATCATTAGTCTGCAGGCTACGAAATAGATGAAGGATGACAATGATGATTTATGAGAAATTTATTAAACGCAGTATCGTGGACTAGATGCAATCCCATATGACCCCATGACCTGAATAAAAACAAATAATGTCATTTGCCAGAGTTTGATCAATTTTGTGTAGATATACGAGCCATGGAATTACGCATGTGTACGATATTTTTTTTAGATATTTCTCAAATTACAAAATATGTATTTTATGACGATAATGCAATTTCGTGAAAAATGATGTTTTGAGAACATTTTAAAGTTTTGTCTTGTCAACGAACAAAGAGGGCAAATAAGGCTTACATAAATGCAAAGACTACAATGAGTTACATTATTTATTACGACTAGTTTTCTAGCAGCATCTACATTCACATTTTTTCCATATTATATATTTTATTTTATGTACAGAAATAACAAACTATTTTAAAATGGCTATATTATTATTATTTACTCAGTCAGGCCCATTCATTCCAAGTTTTTCCAAGTGTGTGTAAAATTCATGTGTACGGACAATATGTCATTTAAAGTTTAATTTTTAAAATGCTTCTTCCCTTCATCCTTCATTGCTGCAACTTAACTTGTCATGATGATGCAGGGCTGTTAGTTGTTGTTCAAGTCATGTTCTTCGGAAAAGTGGCATTTGAACGCATTCGCACTTACAAATGGTTTATAGCAAAGTGCGCATTGGAAGTCACGCAGATCATCACGGTGAACCCTGGTGGTGTGGTTTTTCAGCTCAGAAAGCTCGTAGAAGGTACCGGGACAACGCAAACAGGAAAAGATCCTGCCGTACCGTTTCTTTCTAACATGTCTCATCAACGTTCTTCTGGTCTTGTATTGTAATCCACATCTGCATTGGTGGACTTCTTCGTCGGGATTTCCGAAGATTAGGGAAAGGGGATCCCAGTCAATCGGTGCATGATCGTCCACGCGTGGAGAAACTGGAAATGGAAAGGAAGACGCGGTTGCCTGGCTTGGAAAAACGGAAATCTCCTCCTCCTCGTCGTCAAATGGAACGTTTAACACTTCAATGACATCTGCTGTGGAAGGTGGAGGAGCACCAGAAGAGGTGCTTGGTGGGGCCTGTCGTGGTTGGAAAAGAGATGCAGTCTTTGCCAAAGATTTTGAAGGCGCAGTCTTTCCATTGCCGCTGGTGGACTTGCTCGCGGACAAGTTTAAAGTAAGCGTTTTGGAACGAGCGAGAGATGGAAGTACGCTGATGCATATTGCTAGTAGACACGGGCATCCAGACACGGCGATGGCCCTGTTCCGGAAGGGAGTTCCCCTCCAAATGCCTAACAAAATGGGTGCACGAAGCATCCACATTGCAGGTATTTATGTATTTTGAACAATTAAAATTAACCATTTTGTTAAAGCCATATTTGTCTTAAAAGACGAGTTTAAAAAATAAAATATTTTGATTATTGCAGCTCGTAACGGTCATCACGGAATGATAGCCAAGTTGCTGGAGAAGGGGGAAAATGTGGATGCCGTCACCAATGACAACTTCACAGCGCTTCACATTGCAGTGGAAGGCGTCAAGCCAAATGTTGTGGAAACGCTGCTGGGATACGGTGCTCAGGTACACGTGAAGGGGGGAAAGGATCAAGAAACTCCTTTACATATAGCATCTAGAGTGGAAGGGGGTGAAAAGTGTGCGTCCATGTTGCTGAAATCAGGTGCAGAGCCAAATATCACCATGGAAAATGGCGAGTCGCCCTTGCAAGTGGCATCGCGCTGTGGACGTCTAAAGATTGTCGAGTTGTTGCTGCGGGACAAGGCGAATCCCCAGCAGAAGGCGAAGGAGGGTGACACAGCATTGCATTTTGCATGCAGATTTGGACATTTTAGGGTGGTGAAGGCGCTGCTGGAACACGTTAAGACGCAAGGGGCGAACGAATGCACACTTTACATCAATATGGTAACGACAAAGGGGGAAAGTGCGCTTCACTACGCTGCCAGACTCAATTCCAGTCGGATAAAAACCATGGACGCGGATTTGGAAATGGATAAGGAGGACATTGGGAAGAACATTGTGAAGCTGTTGTTGGACGGAGGAGCATCCGTTAGCAGACTGACAAAGGATGTCAATGAGTCTTGTTTCCATTACGCTTGTAAGGAGGGGAATAATGAGATTTTGAAGGAAATGTTGGGTCGTCTGGGGACAGTGGAATGTCAGAGGGCACTCAACAGGCAGAGCAACAAAGGATGGAGTCCACTACTGATTGCGTGTCGGAGAGGTCATACGGACGTGGTGAAAACGCTGCTGGACTTCAACGCGAGGGTGGATGTGTTTGATACGGAGGGTCGAAGCGGTAAATATTCAAAAATAAAGTTTATCTATTAAAAATACTAAAAATAAAGAACGTAGTATAAAAAATATAAAAAATACATTTGGCTGCCGAGAACGGAGGACAGGAAATTTGTGGAATACTGCTGGAGCACAAGGCCTTCATCAACGCAAAGTCCAGAGTTGGAATGAACACCAAAGGGTACACCAAGTTTTGTTTGTTCTTAATCCAGGAACATGGCGCTGCCGTGGATGCCTTAACGCTGAAGAAACAGACACCGCTTCACCTTGGTGCGGAAAGTGGGCAATTGGAAATTTGTCGGTTGCTGACTGCTCTAGGAGGCAGCCCGGACGCAACAGATGACAAGGGACAGAAACCGATTCATTTGGCGGCACAGCATAATCACGCGGAGGTCATCAAATTGTTTCTGAAGCAGAGTCCACAGCTAGGTCAGAGTTTTACCAAGGACGGGTCCACGTGTGCTCATTTGGCAGCTATGCAAGGTTCAATCGCTGTGTTGGAAGAGCTGATGAAATTTGATAAGCAAGGGGTTATCAACGCCAGAAACAGGAGTACTGATGCCACAGCACTCCAGCTTGCTGCAGAAGGTGGTCACGCAGAATTGGTGAAGACGCTGTTGGATGCTGGGGCAAGTGCCAGCGACGAAAATCGACTTGGCTACACCGCAGCTCATCTTGCGAGTAAAAATGGGCACATGAATGTACTGGAGGCCCTTCGTTTTGCTCAGGAAGATAGCATAAATATTACAAGTAGGAAACTAGGGATGAGCGGTTAGACCTCATAGTTAAATTAAAATTTATGGAAAAATAATTGTTTATGGAAAATTAATTATTTTATGGTTTGTGAAATTTTTTAGCACTTCATATTGCAGCATATTATGGGCAAACTGAGACTGTTCGAGATCTCCTCCAATACATCCCCGCAACGAACGTAACGGATCCGCCTCTTGCTGCAAACACTGCTTTTATTGCAGAGCTGGGAACAGAGTCAGGGCTCACGCCACTTCACATGGCTGCATATTCTGGCGAAGAAAACGTGGTCAGGTTGCTTTTGAACTTTGAAGGCGTTCAGGTGGACGCCCCCACAGCAAACTTTGGATTCAATCCGCTTCATCTCGCATGCAGCGGAGGCCACACGAGCGTCGTAGGACTTCTCCTCAGCTAGTAGACCATCTAGCGGGAAGCTAGAAGACAGAGCAACGTGCTGTGTGCTCGCAAAATAATATTTTTAATATTATTTTAAAAGATAGTGCAGTGCCAAAAAAATACCAAAAAATAGGACAAAACTATCCTAACATCCCATTGGTCAGGCACAGCACCACAGAGAGGAAAAAGGTATGACCTAACATACTTTTTCAGTGATTTTCTCCATCCTGGTAAGGTAAGCAAGCATATTGTCATGTAAAATACATGTAACACATGTTCTCTATTTACCTTCCAGGATGGAGAAAATGAATATAGACAACACTGATACCACCACTCTGGGGGATGATGGACTCCTCGGAGCTCTCTCCCCCGAGAGTGGTGATGATGATACAGCGATGAGTATGGGGAATGTGGAGGTGGATAAGTTTCTGGAGGAGGATGATGTGCTCATGCCACCACCACCACCTTACCCACCAAGACCAGCAAAAACGCTGCCACAATCCCCGGGATCTAGCGCACCCAAGGAGGACACGGTTGAACAGGTGAGGAGAGTGACACTGTTCCCTGACCCCCCCTTGGGAGATGAAGCGCAAAAGAAAAAACGGACAAGGAGAAGGAGGAACAGGGGCACAAAAGTCCCAACAGGAATGGCCACCATGCCCATGGGTGGAAAAAGAGGTGCATCCACCTCCCCACAGGGACAACAGGAAGCCAAAAGGATGGCGGAGGTGGAAGACCGAAGGTCAGCCACTCCAGGGGGGATCGCTGGTTCCAGCAAAGGGACCTACGCCAACAAGGCTAAAAGCATGATCGTGTGGATAGCCTACAGAGAAAAGGTGGGTGAGGCTATCACTGCCGATGACCAGGGTCAGTTCGTGGGTGCTCTGGAAGGGGAGATCGAGAAGGAGCTGATGAGTGCAGGGGGTCCAGAGCATCTACAGATCGAACGGACAGGGGATAAGGACGGGCGCATAGCAGTTTACTGCTACAACGACCCAACCAGGGACTGGGTGATCAAGGTCACCGGGGGGATCATGGAGGGGAAGTATATGGGGTGGAAGGCGGAGGATTTCCCCGAAAAATTTCGAAGGAAATCCTATTTCACCTTCATTAGTGGAAAACCACCCGGCAGTGGAGAGGATCTGCTACGGGTGCTGAGGACCCAAAATGACCCGTCTCTCCATGTGGACCAGTGGCAAGTGGAGGAGATCAAGCTGGGGGACATGGGGCCGAAGAAGGGGTTTTGGGTATACTTCAGTATACCCAACTGGTGTGTGACCCCGGACAACTTGAGGGAGGGCATCAAGCCCTTTTATCTGACGCGTCAGTGCGACAGCATCCGCTTGAGCACAAGACCAAGGAGGGGACCTATTAGGACCTCAACGGGAGTGAAGGAGGCTGCGAAACAAACAGCCACAGCAACAACAACTGCTACCGTACAAATATAAATTTAAATATTCAATATTACTATTAATATTTTTCATTATATTCCATTTACATTTTTCGGGAGAGCGCAATAATCGCTAAAAAAATGTGATTGAGCGTCTGTGAACACGATTATTTTCTTGTAATATGAAATGTTTACTCCGAATAAATACTACTAAAGACGCGAGCGGTAAAGCAAGTCTCCACATAGCAGCATCCATGGGCCACAAAGCTATGGTGGTAGTGTTACTTGGTCAAGGCGCTGAAATTGACGCGATAGACAAGGAGCTGTGGACACCACTCATTTGCGCCTCCCAAGCAGGTCACATGGACGTGGTCAAGCTCCTTGTGGACAGTGGAGCCAGTCCTCTTGCGAAAACGTCAAAGGGTCAGAGCGCCATTTGGTTTGCTGCTGCGGAAAATAACACTGACGTGTTGAGCTACCTAATGAAAAAAGAACACGACACTTATGGCCTTCTTGAAGATAAGGACTTTGTATACAACTTAACTGTCTGTGGTAAAAACATTGATAATGAGCCCATCGACGAGTTTGTCTTAAGTTCCCCCGCACCTGTGGAAGTCGCCGCAAAAATGTCCTCCTTCTTGGTTTATGTTTCCACCAGGGAAAAGGAGCGTGCCAAGGATCTTTTGGCCGCTTCTGAGCATTGTTCTGTTATGGCAACCGAGTTGCTGGCCCTTGCAGCCGGCGCAGAATCCGCTTCCAAGGTACTGGGAGCGATCGACAGGAAGAATGTCGAATTTTTAGATGTATTAATAGAATGTGAGCAGAAGGAAGTGGTGGCTCACACAGTGGTCCAACGCTATCTTCAGGAAATTTGGGTGGGTCAACTGGTGGAATGGCCGGACTGGCAACTTTTGCTAATGTTCCTTGCCTGTGTTTTTGTGCCACCTGTGTGGGTAACCATGTCAATGCCATTTGGACCCTCATACAACAGCATTCCAATTGTCAAGTTCATGTCTTATCTCACCTCCCACATTCATTTGATGATCCTCCTCTCCCTCACCGCAGCCACTCCCATCGTCCCCATCCTTCCCATTCGGGTAGATCTCACTCCGTTCTGGTTCGAGTGGATGCTGTTCGCATGGCTTGGTGGTCTCCTGATTGCCGAAATAACCAATCCCTCTGATAAGTCTGGACTGGGATTCTTCAAAATTTGCGTTCTCGTCTTTGCATACATGGCCAACACGGTTCATGTGGCGGCGTTTTTCCTTCCAAAGGATGAGCATGGCACTAACGGCACGACGCTCTACGTCCGGGATCAGCTCTACGGCTTGGCCATTCTTTGCGCATGCATCCAAATTCTGGACTTTCTCTCGTTCCACTATCTATTTGGACCTTGGGCCATTATCATTGGAAATCTGATGAAGGATTTGGCTCGGTTTCTGGCTGTGCTGGCTATTTTCATGGTGGGATTCTCGCTGGTCATGGTGTCCCTTAATCATCCTCTTGAGGAACGTCGTAACAAAACTGCTGCGGATTCAGTTCCTACTTCGCTGACAGGAGGCACTGATTCTGGAGTTCTGCTCACTCCACTAGACGCCTTTGAAATGCTCTTTTTTGCCATGTTCGGCCTGGCGGATTGGAACGATCTGAAATTTGAGGTGTTGGGGCAACCTGGCTGGACGATTGTCCTGTTCAAGATTTTCCTCGCGGTTTATCTCCTCGTATCCGTAATCGTGCTTATCAATCTACTTATCGCCATGATGAGCGACACATATCAGAGGATTGAGCAGCAGTCGGACATTGAGTGGAAGTATGGATTAGCGAAGCTTATCAGAAACATGCAAATCACCACGGCAACGGCCAGCCCGCTGAATCTGTTTGTGGACTGGGGAACATGGATTTATAAGCGAATAAAGAAAGCAAAGGCTCCCAGGAACAAGTTGGCTTGGGATCAGGGACCTGGGATGGACATGGGAGGATTGGGCGCAATTTACGGGGGTGGGGATAAGAAAGGTGGAGGTGGTGATAGTAATCAAGCGAGGCAGAGGTGGCAGAGGGCGATAGCAGCAAACATGTCGAAAGGTCATGATACGCACATGAGGATGAGTATGAACCAGTTGTCGCCGGCGGGGGGAATGGACGAGGCGGGTTTGGGGGATAGTCAGTTGAGTACGGGGGGAAATAACAGGATCGAGAATGTGACGGACTGGAAGATAATTTCGAAAAAATATTACACGTTGATTGGAAAGGAGGAGCCGGTGGAGAAGAAGGAGGGTTCGGACAAGATGGGAAGCCGGCAGGGAAGTGGGAGTACAATGGGCAGTTCCATGATGATGATGTCCAAACAAAATCTTTAGAAAATAAATATTATTATGTCTCAGAGATTTTTGTACTATGTTATTAAAAAATCCTCCGCATCTCAGCTTATTCCGGAGAGAACGAGGCCTGTCTTCTTTTGAACTTTGAAGGCGTTCAGGTGGACGCTCCCGCAGCAAACTTTGGATTCAATTCGCTTCATTTGGCATGCAGTGGACGTCCTCAACAGATCTTCCCAGCTGCTGGAAATTAAGACGCTAGTTGAAAAGATGAGAATGTAGTTAATGATTCTCCGTTATAGTTGTGCATCAACTACTAAAATGAAATGAAATTAAAAGTGAGGGTTAAAGTTAAAATGAGACAGGTTCATTTTTATTAAACAATCATAAAAATAATACTTCGTTCGCGAAATATAATATTAATTAATATACCATTCCATATGTTTACATTTAATTAAGAATGAAATGACATTGTACATTAAATTTGATACATTGAAGCAACAATGAAGTTAAATTTTAAACGTACATACAACAACAAAACAAGTATCAGTTAATTATTATTTGAAGATCCAGAGTCGCGGGAAAAAGAGCTTGCTTTGAACCAACTGTGAAGAAAAAAAATGCAAAATTATATATTACATGTTGTTACTGCATTATTAGTTGGAGGTGCAAATCAAGATGTAATTCCCATGCATTACTTAAGCAGCATGTGATAGAGAACGTTAAGAATAATGATGTAGAAATTAAAAGTACTCACTTTGTTATAGGTTTCATTATTGTTTTGGCCTTTTTTTTGTCATCGGGACGAACGATGGTTGATGACCTTTTTTGGGATTTGAAGGTCGATCCTGGCCCTTTGGTCGCCGCACTCACTGAGGTTTTCTTGTTGAGCCCAACAAATGTCGATCCTGGCGATTTGCTCGCCGCACTTCCTAAGGGTTTCTTGTTGGGAGCAACAAAGGTCGATCCTGGGACTTTGGTCGCCGGATTTCCTGAGTGTTTCTTGTTGAGTTCAACGATGGTCGATGAAGGCCCTTTGCTCGCCGCACTCCCTGAGGATCCTTGTTTTTCGTTGAGCCCAACCAAGGTCGATCCTGGCCCTTTGATCACTGCACCTAGTTGCTTGTTGGGTGCAACAAAGGTCGAACTTGGCCCTTTAGTCGCCGCACTCCCTGAGGATCCTTGTTTTTCGTTGAGCCCAACCAAGGTCGATCCTGGCCCTTTGATCACTGCACGTAGTTGGTTGTTGGGTGCAACAAAGGTCGAACTTGGCCCTTTAGTCGCCGCACTTCCTGAGGGTTGGTTGTTGAGCGCAACAAATAGGAGTCCGTTTTCATTTTTGGCTACAAAAGCTAAGTATGCTTTGCAGATTTTCTTGTGCATATTCAGTTTATAATTTGTAGTGAACATTTTTGGACAACAGGGACACTTAAACGGTTTCACTTTAGGGTCCGTGATATATCTAGTGTTAAGCTTTCCTTTACAATATTTTTTTTTGTGTACGGTAAAAGGACTTTTTTGAGAAAAACAGGCACCACATTTTTCACACTTATATGGTTTCACTCCATTGTGTTGATTCAAATGATCTTTGAGTTTCAATGGTCCATCAAAACTCTTATCACAAATATCGCATTGGTATTTTTTGTTTCCAGTGTGCGTGTCCTTATGGGTGCGAAGTTTTGAAGGTGTATGGAAATATTTTCCACAGATATCGCAATGATATGTCCTATGCACCGCCATGTGGTCTGAAAGTTCTTTCGGGGTTTTGAAGGTGGCTGGACAACGCGGACATTTTTCAACTCCGGCATGTTCAACTTGAATGTGTTCTGCAAGAACGGCGGCGGAAACAAAGTACTTTTTGCACAAGTTCTGGTGACATTGCTGCTCCAATGGTTTTAATTGAGGATCCCAGGACATTGCTGGAGAGTTGATGTTAGTTAGGAATTTGATGCCAGTTTTGGCAACAACTTCCTCAAGGCTTGCGCGAAAATTCCAACAACGTTGATGATTGTTTGTATTTGGGAGAATGAATGCTTGGATCTTAACGGTCTGATCCTTGTTGCTCAAGGCGATGATTGTGAATATCTCATCGGGCACGATGATGTTGTAGCCACCAGGAACAAGTGTAGACTCCCCGGATCCAATAATTGGCCCAACGAATGTGCTCACGTTGTCATAATACGCTGTCATGTTGCGGATATGAATTTCAATCTGTTCATGAGCTCCAACGTTGATGCTGTTGTGCATAGGGATGACATTAGTCATCCTGAAGGAGTCGTTTACGGACCGGAGATCCTCCAAGAGGGAACCAGCAGGAACAACGTGGCCTTTATCAATGCCTTTCAGGAACGCGAATCCTTCACCATCCATTTGCATCGTCACCCGATTATCTGGCGACCATGATATTCCGGACCTTGAATGAAGCGTTTGCTGCTTATCGGTTTGGTTAAGGCTGTAGAAGCCCCACCTTGGCATGCGCAGTTCATTGTCGTACCCAATGATAAATCCTCGATTCGCAAGGAGTTGGTAATCCTTTGACACGCCCAAAGACCTCAGCTTCTGCAGTAGTTGTTGCTGCTTCAACAAAATAAAGAATGGGCCGGCCCTAATTGTCTGAGGGTTCGTGTGGATCAGCCCCATGGATGCTCCGTGACATCTCCGCATATGATTTCTGGCGCAGTTACTACTTTTGAACTTCCGCTCACAGAAGGAACATTTTAGGTTCTCGGGGACGTGATAGTTGAGATGGTGCATGTAAAGTTGACTTTGTGTGAATAGTTTTCCTGGACAAAGCTGACATGTCCTGTCCTTTTCTCCTTCTCCGTCTTCCTCCACTTCTTCTCCTCCGTCGTCCTCCTCTTCTTCTCCACCTTCCTCCTCTTCTCCGTCTTCCTCCTCTTCTTCCTCTGAAACCACACAGCAATCTTCATCCTCTTCATCCTTGTTGAACGCAACAACTAAATCCTCATCGTAGCCCCCAACAAAGTCACCGTCCTCAAAATCGTTGAAGTCAACGACGGATTCCTCCATT